>OY751100.1:18632823-18635323 GCA_963564075.1 Eupithecia subfuscata | reverse complement strand
TAACCTAACCTAACCTAACCTAACCTAACCTAACCTAACCTAACCTAACCTAACCTAACCTAACCTAACCTAACCTAACCTAACCTAACCTAACCTAACCTAACCTAACCTAACCTAACCTAACCTAACCTAACCTAACCTAACCTAACCTAACCTAACCTAACCTAACCTAACCTAACCTAACCTAACCTAACCTAACCTAACCTAACCTAACCTAACCTAACCTAACCTAACCTAACCTAACCTAACCTAACCTAACCTAACCTAACCTAACCTAACCTAACCTAACCTAACCTAACCTAACCTAACCTAACCTAACCTAACCTAACCTAACCTAACCTAACCTAACCTAACCTAACCTAACCTAACCTAACCTAACCTAACCTAACCTAACCTAACCTAACCTAACCTAACCTAACCTAACCTAACCTAACCTAACCTAACCTAACCTAACCTAACCTAACCTAACCTAACCTAACCTAACCTAACCTAACCTAACCTAACCTAACCTAACCTAACCTAACCTAACCTAACCTAACCTAACCTAACCTAACCTAACCTAACCTAACCTAACCTAACCTAACCTAACCTAACCTAACCTAACCTAACCTAACCTAACCTAACCTAACCTAACCTAACCTAACCTAACCTAACCTAACCTAACCTAACCTAACCTAACCTAACCTAACCTAACCTAACCTAACCTAACCTAACCTAACCTAACCTAACCTAACCTAACCTAACCTAACCTAACCTAACCTAACCTAACCTAACCTAACCTAACCTAACCTAACCTAACCTAACCTAACCTAACCTAACCTAACCTAACCTAACCTAACCTAACCTAACCTAACCTAACCTAACCTAACCTAACCTAACCTAACCTAACCTAACCTAACCTAACCTAACCTAACCTAACCTAACCTAACCTAACCTAACCTAACCTAACCTAACCTAACCTAACCTAACCTAACCTAACCTAACCTAACCTAACCTAACCTAACCTAACCTAACCTAACCTAACCTAACCTAACCTAACCTAACCTAACCTAACCTAACCTAACCTAACCTAACCTAACCTAACCTAACCTAACCTAACCTAACCTAACCTAACCTAACCTAACCTAACCTAACCTAACCTAACCTAACCTAACCTAACCTAACCTAACCTAACCTAACCTAACCTAACCTAACCTAACCTAACCTAACCTAACCTAACCTAACCTAACCTAACCTAACCTAACCTAACCTAACCTAACCTAACCTAACCTAACCTAACCTAACCTAACCTAACCTAACCTAACCTAACCTAACCTAACCTAACCTAACCTAACCTAACCTAACCTAACCTAACCTAACCTAACCTAACCTAACCTAACCTAACCTAACCTAACCTAACCTAACCTAACCTAACCTAACCTAACCTAACCTAACCTAACCTAACCTAACCTAACCTAACCTAACCTAACCTAACCTAACCTAACCTAACCTAACCTAACCTAACCTAACCTAACCTAACCTAACCTAACCTAACCTAACCTAACCTAACCTAACCTAACCTAACCTAACCTAACCTAACCTAACCTAACCTAACCTAACCTAACCTAACCTAACCTAACCTAACCTAACCTAACCTAACCTAACCTAACCTAACCTAACCTAACCTAACCTAACCTAACCTAACCTAACCTAACCTAACCTAACCTAACCTAACCTAACCTAACCTAACCTAACCTAACCTAACCTAACCTAACCTAACCTAACCTAACCTAACCTAACCTAACCTAACCTAACCTAACCTAACCTAACCTAACCTAACCTAACCTAACCTAACCTAACCTAACCTAACCTAACCTAACCTAACCTAACCTAACCTAACCTAACCTAACCTAACCTAACCTAACCTAACCTAACCTAACCTAACCTAACCTAACCTAACCTAACCTAACCTAACCTAACCTAACCTAACCTAACCTAACCTAACCTAACCTAACCTAACCTAACCTAACCTAACCTAACCTAACCTAACCTAACCTAACCTAACCTAACCTAACCTAACCTAACCTAACCTAACCTAACCTAACCTAACCTAACCTAACCTAACCTAACCTAACCTAACCTAACCTAACCTAACCTAACCTAACCTAACCTAACCTAACCTAACCTAACCTAACCTAACCTAACCTAACCTAACCTAACCTAACCTAACCTAACCTAACCTAACCTAACCTAACCTAACCTAACCTAACCTAACCTAACCTAACCTAACCTAACCTAACCTAACCTAACCTAACCTAACCTAACCTAACCTAACCTAACCTAACCTAACCTAACCTAACCTAACCTAACCTAACCTAACCTAACCTAACCTAACCTAACCTAACCTAACCTAACCTAACCTAACCTAACCTAACCTAACCTAACCTAACCTAACCTAACCTAACCTAACCTAACCTAACCTAACCTAACCTAACCTAACCTAACCTAACCTAACCTAACC
>OY751100.1:17045874-17210123 GCA_963564075.1 Eupithecia subfuscata | reverse complement strand
ACTTTTTCGTTTTATAGGTAGCAGAGATGGTAGCAAGCTTTTTTCTATATTATTGCGGAAAAATGTCTCCCTGATCGAAGAAGAAAAATTAGTTATGACTATAGTAGGTACTTATAAATCTGTGATTAGCTCTGAGTACTTTTGGTTTCAGTACTCAGAGGTGATTAGTTATTAGTGTTTCTGTCAAATGAAAAATGAGTTGTCGGGTTATTTGTCAGAGGTTGAAAACGTTTCTGCCAAAGAGATTGTAACGCTACGCTAAGAGTTTTTGCAAAAAAGTTTCCTAGTTTTATTTAAGGTTAAAGTTCATTCTACTATAATACAAACCTATTTCATTACTACTTATTTACTGTTCTTATCCGTGGCGTCGCGGCGTTAGAATCGACCTCTCCAACTTTCCCCTAACTAAATCTAGACCTTTCAGACGAAGGGAAGCAGCTTCCTTCCGTATATTTTTAACACCTCAACTGCGATCACCAGTCCGGTTGCCAAGCGTGGTCATTACGGCAAAACCCCCCTTGATTGGGAGAGGCTCGTGCAGCACTGGACCGTCCACTGTGGACGTAGTATGTGTGCTGAGAAGGTATGTTAGAATCTTTCATGGACGTGAAGCGATAATGTATTGATATTGCCTGAACACTAACAGTAGATCTACCCATAACACAAGCTCTGCTTAGCTTGGGGCTAGATGCTGTGTGGATTGTTCAGCTTTATTATTATTACATACCAATGAACAAAGAGAACCCTTAATAAAATTAAATTCAAAATTAAATAAATTAAATTAGAGGCATCTTTCGGTTCTCATTGTGATAACACAGCGCTGGGCTTGCGCTTGAATCCTTACCTCCGTATTCAAGTTAATTAAAAAGTATGTAAATATATTAAAACAATAACAGTTGCTAATAAGCAATTTCATTTCTCACACTAATATTATAAATGCGAAAGTTCGGATGGATATATGGATGGATGGATAGACGTTTGTTACCTCTTCACACGAAAACTACTGGACGGATCGGGCTAAAATTTTGCAAACAGGTAATTGACGTCGTGAACGTAGTGAATGAAAGTCTTCGTTTCAGATTCTTTGATTTTATAGAATTTTATTGTCGTCGGGATTTTTTGATTAAAGGCGTACTTCTTCCACAATAAGGCAAAAAGGCGGATTTGGAATATCTCTGCTTTAAGAGATCTGATTTTGATGATTGTATTTTTAATTGAAAGGTAATAACTTTAAACTGTTCTTATAAAAATTTGGTAAAGATCGGATGAGGATTTTCGGCATGACGAGCAGAATAGCTCCGCAAAATGCAGTAATATGCAAGAGAGCATTTACAGTACAGCGCCACCTATTAGAACATCTTTGTAACACTTCGAGAGTTATATGAAATAGCGCGGCCGCATACACCGTCGTCGTCGGTTAAATAATAACAACAACTTTGCGCTGATGGATCAACGCCATCTATTGATACCTAGGTACAGAATTTCGAGCTTTGCTGAGGAACGTAACTTAGGTAGGTACTTTGTATGGACAATTGGTATAATGGTTGATGTGTTTGTGCAACATTTCGTTCAAAAATTCAATGCACACCACACTAGCGTAAACCAATATTTAGGTACCTACCTACTTATAAGGGTTTATAACCTATATATTTTTATAACCTACCTACCAAAATATCCCGTTTTAAATTACTTTAGTGCATTAATAAATAAATTAATTGTTGAAAAAAGTTAGTGTTCGCGACGTCTACTGTTCGTAGAACTAATCGTGGAATCAAACATAGGCTACTTTTTATCCCATAAATCAGTTCCCATGGGATATAAATCACGTTAAACATAGAAACACGCGTGCGAGCCGCGGGCATAAACTAGTTTAAAATAAAACAAATACTTATTTACATAATTAAATAAATATATTTAACTACAATAATCATATACAAAATGTAACGCAGTTTATTAGTAGTTATAATATAAAATTATACATTTTCAACAGCCTTTCTAGCATTCCAAACTGTTATTTAAAATGCCTAGTGGTTTTATGCTTAGAAGGAAGATGTAGAAGCTCCTTTGTATAGACAGACATAGACAGACATATTATTGTATTTATAAATGTATGCATTTGTGGTATTTTATGAATGGTAACAAATTAATCTAAATTCGCATTGAAATATTAACACGTCCAGTGCCACTGGCTCGCCCTGCGTTTTCACGTAATTTTTATTCCAGTGCCGGTGACGCACCTGGTGCGTCCACTGTAAAATGTACGCGGCATCCGGCAAGACAACGAAAATCGTGGTGACATTGAACGTGTTAAATCAAAACTCCACGCGCAATTTTTGGTTATTATACGCCGTCTCCAGGTCAAAGATTAAACTAACAATATACACATACTAATACATACAAAAATTAACAACAACAGTTATGTCAGAGATTTTTGAACCGTTCAAAATACAAACTTGGGTTCAAGTACTTACGTTTTTTGGCGTAGTTTAATGGGGTTTAAGATCGATACCTATCAAACTATTGAAACTATTAGGCACTTAATATTCCCCAAATATGTGTGCTAACTTGGCCATTGTGAAAGCTTACGTTATATAACTAGTTGTTAAAAACGTACAGGTAATGTAATGTATTATTAATTACCTACTATTGTTAGATCTTTGCAATAGCAGACGCTTTAAACAATTCAGATTATAAAACACCTGTTTTCATTCACCCAGAAATGCTAGAATTCTAGAACCATTTCACGCATTGAGATTTCCAGTAAGCATTTGTGCATTTCCTCCAAACTTGACCTTCAACCATCTTAACGCGTTCACTGCCAAGCTTCCGCAATGCGCACCGGAGGGGCGGCGGCGCGTCGCTGTGCAAGGAGCTATCGTACATAACCGTGAGCGTCAATGACAGTGAAAGTGTTAAACAATCAGGATGCTGGAGTTGGGTTCATCATGAGGAGGTGGTGACCGGTGGTTGGTAAGGAACCTGAGAGAGGTGTTTGACGATGTCCACCCAGTCCCATCCTCGTGGCTTCTCCCCCGCTTTCCCCATTTCCGCTTTGTCCCACGCGCGGCGCTTTTGCGCTTTTGTTAGTTGCTCCTTTTTGGCCTCTGGTTTTTTCTCCTGAAAGTAATTTTGTAAGTTAATAACTTGGTAACTGGCATTAATAGGTTGTTTAACAATAGCCATTTTACCATAATACAGATCGGATGGCGAAAATCAAATGGTGAGGCCACTACATTTGATTTTCTCTGTCATCCATCGATAATAATGACCTCCAGCATATATGTACTTGTTTAATGGTCATAGGCTATGTTTCACTTTAGTTATCCGTCAAATTGGAGAGATCTATGTGTAAAACAACCTATTTGTTAAATCTTAAATGGATAGCTCCACCACTTATCATAATGGTTATGTTATGACACAATTCCTAAGCCGTGCTAATGTTAATTCAAATTACCCATTTCAGGACCACTCCGCTTTATTGAAAACCAGCCCTTATCCACCTGTAGGCAGTTCATGTATATTTTAATCATCATCATCTGCAACCCGACTTCATCCACTGCTGGGTAACATTTGCACCACACACAGTCCTGCACCAATCTCATGTGGGCTTGCCCAGCGACTGACAAAATTTTTAAATTTATATGAATCGACTAAGTGTTTCCTGTGAGATATGTGTTGTGTGATTATGATTAAATGAAGAAAGTTACCTCTTCAGGATCCTGCACCACGATCTTCTCGACCCGGGCCACTATCGCCTCCTCGGTCTGCTCAGCAAGGATCTCCCCCACCTTCTCCCTGAGGCATTCAAACAGGGTGTACGTCATGGCACAGCCCAGCCACTGCTCTGCCTCTGTATTTACTATTGAGAGTATGTTCTCTTTCACTGATGGTACTCTGGAATTGGAAATAAGATAGTTTAGTAGATAGTTACTGAGTCTGCAACTGAAGAGGTTAAGTTTGTATATTGGTTTGTGCCTCTCCCAGGCACACAGCAATATACAAACTTAACTCGTACTGTGAGGTGAACCACAAATCAGTTTGACTTGAATCAGTGTTTGCTGTCACATCACATCGAGAGAAGGGAGGAGGATCGGGCTTTCAAGAAGGCATATGCAGGAAAACTTTCGGGCCTAGGATCAGTCGGCTGCCCTAGGTCGATACCTAATTCACAAAGTTGAAGGTGAACTCGGTGCCAATTGCTGGCGAGGAAGAGCTCAGAACTGAGATGCCTTAAGGCTTGGTTGATTGGAGACCAAGATCCACTTTGGGTTACTGAGCCACATGAGTAAGTGTTTCCTGTGAGCATATGGTATAAATGTGTATTTCAGTAACCAATAGGTAGTAAGAGAATTATAAAGTACTCACATGTGCTGATTGTAAAATATATCTACATTGAAGTTGGGTTTCTCTGTTGGATAAGTCGGTCCCCATCCTATTTCCAATATGAATGATTTATCTCCATCCATATACTGAAAAAAATGGGTACATTTTGTAAAAGTATTTTTTGTTTTGTTTTTAATAATATTCAAAACCTTACATTTATTAATACAGGTTAGATCAAATACATAGTAAAAGAGTAGAGTAGTAAGTGCAATTAGGTACTTATAAATATAAATCCTCAACCTCAACAGCCTGTATTGGTCCACTACTGGACGCAGGCCTTCCTCTGATAAGCGCCTTATTGGCTTTTATCACATGCATGGGGATACCAGTACTTATTTAAAAATGTCATTAGCTTGCAGTGTTGGCTCACCTTGTATTGATATGTTTTTGAATTAATTTCTTTGAAATTTTCGTCGCCTTCATAAATGGATTTCAGTACTTCAACTTCCTCCAACTGTTGCTCAGCATCATCGGACATTTTATGCTTGGATACCTGAAATCACAATTGTAGGTACATACAGATCATAACATCGATGATGTGATGTTATGATAATATAACCTAAAATATGTGTTTAAATTTAGCTTCGCTACTGAAAAGTGTGCTCTGGAATTGCTGATCTATTGAAAAGGATATAAGAATAAAGGTAAATATTCGTTCATAGTAAAGCAGAGTCCAAGCAACTATAATAATTATATTCATTGTAATTACTTTGGAGTTTCGGGATTAGGTTCCTTTTTAAACTGAGGTTCTCCTTTCAAAAAGGAAAATATAATATGATATGTTATGAGTTTTATTAGAACAAACTGCAACACAGCGAAAATTCTGGCAAAAAGACGCACCCAGCGTTTTGTGATTTTGTGAAATTGGTGCCAAATTTTGAGAAAACACAATCAGCTGATAATCCAAATGACTTTGACAAATCTATGGGCGCCGTACGTAAGCATGCCGTAAGGTATTGTCAATGAACATGATTGACATTGACAAGTGACAACTGGGTTCCCTAATATTGCCATTGTTATCAGATTTCCACAAATTGTGTGTTGCTGTGCATTGCGATCCCACTGGAACTGTAAAATAATGAATCAGCAACAATTATCCCATTTTATCAGAAGAGACAAACAGTACCTAATAAACAATTAAAAACCTTTTCCGTTTCATTCAATCTACGCTAGCAAAAGTGAGTAAAAATTTGTAAGCAAGCATTGTAACCAAGTAAGTCTAGAATTGTATGCAGTCTTTCCATATCGGTATATTAAATACTAGACGATCGCCTCGCGGTTTCACCCGCGTAGTTCCCGTTCCCGTGGGAATTCCGGGATAAAATATAGCCTATGTCACTCCCTGAAAAGTAAGCTTCCTAACGGTGAAAGAATTGTTCAAATCGGTCCAGTAGTTTCGGAGCCTATTCAATTCATACAAACAAACAAACAAACAAAAAATCAAACCTTTCCTCTTTATAATATTATTATAGTATAGATTTACGGTATAAAAAAGTACTCTGTGTTCCTCAACGGTCGGGCGCCGCGCGCGCGAGAAGCCGTTGACGGTCGGCTGGGTGGCGGTACGTTTTCGCGTTCCGCGCGCCGGGTGGGAGTATTGGCGTTCTTTCGCAGATTTCTCCATGATAATGGAGATTACCTACCTAAATGTATATATATTAAAATTCTCCATGAAATTTCCAACCACTTAGCATGTAAATAATCTGAAATTGGTTAGAAATACCTACCTGATGTTCATGTAAAGTTAAAGGAAAGGGAAAATTGAGGTACAGGTTTGTTTTTTATTTTCTGATGAAATTTCATGTTCAAATACACACAAACACACAATAAACAATTGTACAAGCAATAAAACTTACCCTGGCATCGTAAAAAAACGTAGTTTTATTACAAAAACACTTGTCGGCACTGTTGCTTGCACGAAGCTTTTAGCAGAAAAAATGAATGACGCAATCAATCCTTGGAAAAAAAAAATTCTTCCGGAAGGTCTAGAATTGTTGCCACTATGGGAAGATTAGGCTGCCAGCACACGATCAAGCCATTCGCACTTCGGGTAGGTAGGGTATTGTCTATGTAATCGAGTAAAAAGTAGGACTCTGAAAAGTGTCATGAATCATGACGATCGACCGTCAACGGACAAAGTTTTGGCGTCATGAATCATGACGTTTGACCGTTGAGAGGATATTAAACTGGCACCCCCTGGCAGCCTGGCACCATTCGTTTGTTGTCAAAAAAGCAACAGGATCTGTCAGCACAGCAGTCAGTCGCACAGTCAAGTCAATCAAATGTCATTGTCATCATTATCTATATAGTTCGTTACTCCGAAACTTTTGAATTTCCGATAGTCTTTTTTTGTGATTTGCCTGCCCTTTTGTACACAATCTGAAAAGTAAAGCAAGACTGCGCTAAAATGAATATACCGAAGTGTGGCTGCAAGGAAAACCAAGGTCCAACTGTTGGCCAGTCATGCGGATGCTCCGCTAAAGTAGCTTCCACCACGACACTGCAGAAACCCATGGAAGGCTTCAAAGTCCCAGCTGTGCCGTCCCGTCCACTGGCTAATAAATCGAATGACCTGGTATCCTCATCCATTGAGCTCAAGAAAGAAGATAAAAAGAAGTCGTGGTCGCTCTCCGACTTCGACCTAGGACGTCCCCTCGGCAAAGGTAAATTCGGGAATGTCTATTTAGCTCGAGAAAAGGCGTCCCACTACGTCGTTGCCTTGAAAGTCCTGTTCAAAAGCCAGATTCTAGATTCTGAAATCGAACATCAGGTGCGGCGCGAGGTTGAGATTCAGTGTCGTCTGCGTCACCCCAACATTCTGCGCATGTACGGGTACTTTCACGACGAGAGGCGCATTTATTTGATTCTGGAATACGCTATGCATGGAGCACTCTACAAGTTGTTGAAAGACCGAGAGCGGTTGGACGAGAGAACCGCCGCTATTTACGTAAGAGATTTAACTAAGGCATTAATTTACTGCCATGCAAAGAAAGTCATCCACAGAGACATCAAACCAGAGAACCTGCTCATAGGACACAACATGGAGCTGAAAATTGCTGATTTTGGTTGGTCAGTCCACTCTCCCTCGTCCAGAAGAATGACACTTTGCGGAACACTAGATTATTTGTCCCCTGAGATGATTGAAGGCAAGCCTCACAGTTACGCAGTAGACATTTGGAGTCTTGGAGTCTTGTGCTACGAACTACTGGTAGGTCTCCCACCCTTCGATGCGAAAGAACCCCACCAAACCTACAGGAAGATAAGATGTGTGATAGTCAAATACCCTGAATATGTTTCTGAGAAAGCCAAAGATCTCATAGGAAAGCTTTTGGTGATAAACCCTGAGCAGCGATTGCCATTGAACAGTGTGTTGCAGCATCCCTGGATCTTGGAGAATGCCCCTGATGATGCTGTACCTGCAGCACCTCCAGCAATCAACCCTAAACCTAAATAATAAAAAACTAGTAAGAAGTCTCTAAAATAATGTAATCAGGCAATAATGAATGGACAGTGATTTTGTAGGATATAATAATTATTAGCATGCATTTATTCCATTTGTTCCTTTGACAGTTCCTTTAAAGGGACAAATGAGACTTTTTCTTCCCATTAGTTCCTTTAATAATTTGGAAGGAACTACTGGGACTTCACTTTGTCCCGTTATGTCAGCGACGTCATGGTTAGTGCTGCAACATTGTCGATTTTTAGTGTCCGTCAAGCTAGCAGCCCCGCCATGAAATTCCAATATTAATTGTTCTGGATGTTATCTATGTATGTACTTATAATAAAAAAATATCTATCTATGTAGTGTATTGTATCAAATAAATCAGTTATCTAGTACCCATAACACAAGCTCTGCTTAGCTTGGGGCTAGACTAGATAATGCTGTGTGAATTGTTCAGCATTATTATTATTAGTATTTGCGTGTACACACACCGTCCAGCACATCAGGTTAAACAGTTGCACTGCAAAAACGTTCATTATATTACGAACGTAGGAAGGGCGAGCTTCAAGGACAAAATGTATAACCTGATGTGCTGTTGTGTGTTCATAGAGTGAAATTAAAGGGGAATACCTACCCCACTTGGGGAATACTTTGGGTGTTCAGCGGAATACTCGTCAGACCATAAAAACCTCTTCTTTATTTTAAGTCGATAATGATTTCCCGTCTTAAAAAGTACAGCACTAACCTGTCATCCTTTAAAGGGACAAATGAGACTTTTTCTTCCCATTAGTTCCTTTAATAATTTTGAAGGAATTAATGGGAAAGCCAAAGAAAAAGTCTCATTTGTCCCTTTAAAGGAACTGTCAAAGGAACAAATGGGAATAAATGTTAGCATGTAGTTTATTTTAATGTAAATGGTTATTACTTTCTATGTCTGTGACATTCTTACAATCTAAATAACTATGTGAATTTTGTCCTGTGTCTTTTAAACTGTGTACTTATTATATTCATATAATACTCCTTATTATATTCATATAATACTCGTAACAATACAATAATGTTGGACAATCCACACAGCATTACATACATAAAATATTTTAAAAATAACAACATGAAAATGACTGAATAAAATATTTATTTCATAATGTTGATTGATAGCACAATCATGTTGTAAATAACTATAATTAATTAGCTTCAATTATTACTTCTTGTTGTAAATAACTATAATAAATTATAATAGCTTCAATTATTGCTTCTTGTTTTTCTTTGTATAATACAAGTCCATGGCAAACTTGTCAAAATCAGGGTCCCTTTTGACAATATACTTCCAGTAGAATAACTCGCCGATCAGGGCAATAAAGCTTAGAGAGTATCCTATAGCTAAAGCAATGAACGCTCCATAAAGCTTCTTCAGATTCATCAAGGCCTTGATTTCCTCTTCATTTGTTTCTAAGGACCGTATAGTATACATGGCATCATTCAGCCATTTTTCCACAAGACCGACTTCCACTACTCTTCTCATGTAGACATCTGCTAAGGGCTTCAGCGGAGAGTTTTTATGGAATCCTAGGGAGATTGGTATATGGACTACACAGTCTGACATAATGTGCAAGTTTCTCTCTGAATCACTTTTTACGACGACTATTGTGGTGTTATTAGCTGTACCAGTTACATTGCTCATTTTGTCTGTGACTAGAACATTCTTTCGTTTCACGCTTAAGTACTTTAAAAAATCCTTATTATCGTAGTAGGCGTAGATACCCTGAGCTACTTTGTTAGCAGCATCGATAGGGTCATCTATCGTTTCAAATCTTTGGCCGATCTTCTGCCCGATATCATCAAGAGAATCCTCGAAAAACTTTTTTGTTTCTGTCCCCCAACCGCCGCAAGTGACTTTGCTTTCTACCAGCTCTTTTAAAGTGTCTATAGTTACTCTAGGGGCCGGATTCGCTAGTATAGCTGTCATGCTGGCCCGGTAAGAAACTACTAGGAGGATACAATACAGCCAGTACCACCCAGTTAGGAGACGGATAGACCAGCCTGTAGGTAGCCTGGGTAGAGACACGACTAACAACATTCCGTAGGTGTAAAGAATGCTGTTAATTAACTCGCCGAATATGTAGAGCCCGACAGGTTTTTCATCTGCAAAAATAAATTATGAATTTGAATTTGACCTTACAGTCCTTGGAATAAGAGTCACATTGGTGACGGAAGATGTAGGTAGGTACACAAACTAAGTACCTACAAACGTCTATAAGACTGCAACGGAAAAGGCTTTGTTGACTCGTTAAGTTTGTAAGTCTGCTAATTGTGTGTCCATGACCTGCCTAAGGCACTGATTCACGCGCGTTTTTGCAAGTTTCCTACCTACCTATACCCAAAGTATGAACCCTAACGTTTTCTTCATAATTCATCACCATCTTAGCCGAAAGACGTTCGCTGTTAAATATAGATACCTAAGTAGGTAGGTAGGTATTTTATCGGTGCTGTAACATAGGTCGGCGTGCCCTAAATCTCGTCACCATAGCTGGTTTTGCGCTGCCTGCATCCAGCGGTTTTCCGTCTTTATCAGGTCAGGGTCAGCCAACGCCGTGTCTTCCGGTACGTGGTCGCCTTACTTTAAATTAGGTAGCTAGGTACATAAGTGGTACTTAAACTTGATGTTTCACTCACCATCCGTTTCCTCTTGTTTTTCCTGGAGCCTGCTGGTGACAGCCGGCTGGTGATCTTTCTTATAGTCCTGGAGAGTGGTGTAGTATTTAGCCAGGCCGTAAAAGATGGATCCAGTTATGAGCAGCACTAGAAGAACTGCTATCCACATGTACAGCCTACAACAAAATATTAAGTCATAGAAACATTAGGAACTAGCCAATGTAGGAAACCTACCTGACTGAGACCGGTTTTTTGTTTCTGCCCCTTTCATTGAGGGTCTTCGATTGCGTAAGATATCTGCTTAGGTATACAGTAGTAGGTATGTGACCGATAAAAATTATAAATTGACATTTCATCGTAGGTATGTACATACCTGCACCTAACGCCTTTTGGATGTTCATAGTTTTTAACGATTTTTGAAGTCGACTGTAGGTACACAGGTAGGTACATGCTTATTCTAGGGCGATAACCGAACCAGCAGCCCAACTTACTTGAACGGCAAAACCAGCGTCTTCCATGAGTTATCCGTCAAAGCCTCCGGCGTCACGAACGTCCAGCACTGCGACGTGTACGGAATGCTCAGATCCGTCAGCTGCAGGTGGTACGGGCTGTACTGCAGGTTGCCCAAGGCCATGTCCGCGCGGCCGCTCACCATCTCGCCGAGCAGGCCGGAGAAGGTGCCGTTGGCTTGCTTGCTCCCCCATTTATGGAGCTCCGCGTTTACGGGCTGGTAGAGCTTCGGTATGAAGTTCATTTTCTCGGAGAGCGTGTTGAGAATCTGTGGAAAATAGTTGCTGAGGGTTCTACAAGGCAACATCGTCCAATCAGATTTTTTTACTTGGAAACGTTGTTCTTTGACTTATTCTGATATATTCACAACCACCCCATTGACTTCCCCATCAATGGGGTGGTTGGGAAAAAAATCTCATTCACCCCATTACTCAAGTCAATGGGGTGGATGGGAATTTCCACCCCATTGACTTGATTGTTTGTTTATATTGAATAGGCTCCGAAACTACTGGACCGATTTGAAAAATTCTTTCACCGTGAGGAAGCTTACTTTTCAGGGAGTGACATAGGCTATATTTTATCCCACGGGAACGGGATTTACGCGGGTGAAACCGCGAGGCGATCGTCTAGTTTTAAATAAAAAAGCCAACTCATTTGAGCAAATCGAGTTCTGGTTTATGGTCAGTAGGTAACATTTTTCGTAAAATAATCACTACGCAAATATATAAAATCAAATGTTCTTATTATTAATCATGGGAGAATTCTAATAATGCTTCAGAATTAGCTATTATCATCATCATCCATCACGTCACACATCATCGGCATCTGCTACTCCACTGCTGGACATACTACCTCTAGGCTTTCCTACTGGGCGCCGCCATAGCACATACTTTCCTTCAGCTTGTCGCGTCCAGCATCTGCCAGCATTCTTTTGCAGATCATCATTCCAGTTGGAATACGGAAGTCTGCCTGGCTTCCGTAATGAGCGCCAAGCACCCTGTCAGAATACCGCATCCAGCATATATCAGGCTATGACGAGATTTTTGTATTTGTCTCTATTGTCTCACTTTATCTATGTGGGTTGGTTGGAATAAAAGATGTTATGCACTATACTGGGTCTATTCAATATACTATAAACACGAGTACCTACATGAAATTACTTCACGATAATCTATAATCCTTAATTTAGGATAAGGGTTTGAGGAGTGACTGCCGGCGATCGGCTCAGACTGTAAAAACGCCGAATAATCGAAACGCGTTTGCGCCGCGTACTTTATGTCAATCTGTGTCACTACAAGATTAATCGAATAAACAAGATCCATAGATAGGTAATATTCTGCGAAAGTTGTGCAGGTCCTACTAAACAAGCAGCTCTCCTGGCTTACCTCAATCTCCACCCCTCCGATCTTATTCGTGACGTTATTCCTCACAGCCACCACAGAAGGCACGTGGTCCAAGTACACCACGCTCAAGGTTTCTCCGTTCAGGTTGCTGGTCTTGTCTTTGAAGAGGGCTCGGTTGTAGTGGAATTTGCCGTGTCGCCAGATGTCTATGCGCTTGGGGACTAGGACACCCTGAATGAAGTAGGATTGGTGTTAGTGCTACGTGAATGAAAAGGTTTGTGAGGAATATTGAAGCTTTTAGACGTAGATTAGATATGCCAGTAGGTAGAGATGAAAGACTCTCCATCCTACCAAAAATGGCTTAGCTAGAGCCTAAACAGTACAATGTCCTGTAGAAACCATTAGAGAGACTTTGTATTTGAAGTCAATGCACTTTCGGTTTCCCGAAAGAACAAGCGCGGGGTTTTCAGTTTTCAACGGAACATTTGCCTTCGATGTGTTTTTTGAAAGCTGTCGAGTCTCCTCCCGGTATCCACTAAAATAAACCTGTGCGAAGTGCTTTACGTAGATTTTAAATAACGAGCGCATAATTGAGCGATGCACAGTGCAAAAAGGCTTTGTGGAAAAAATTTGGACACTAGCAACGTTAGCATATTGTTCTCACCCTGATAGGGTTAGGAAAAGGTACAGTAGTGATATCAAACCACGCCTTGTCTTTGCCGGCGTCTTTCCCGTGGTACTTGAGGAACACGACGTGGACGATCCTCTTCCAGAGATAGTGCAGGTCGCTGTGGAACAGTCTGAAGTCGTGGAGTAAGATGAACTTGGCTCGCGTGTCTATAACTCGGTGTCTGAGGGGAGAAATCGCTATTTTAACCCCGAAGTGGTATCTGACCATGGCAATGTGGCTGGTAAACGGACAAACTGACTTCGATTTATGTAAGTAGGTAGTAAGGTGCCGAATTTATTGTTTTTTTTAAAGGTGACTTGATCGAGTCTTCTTAGCTGTGTTTGATGAAAATAGGTTCAGCCATTCTAATGTCAGTTAATTAGGTCTTCATCTCTGTAGGTAGGTAAGTACTTGAGTTTCAAAGTAGATTTGTCCGGGGTTTTAAACATTGAAAACATATTTACAATAGTTATTTTGTTAGAGTTGGGTTGCCCGAGGTCTTTGAAGGCAGAAAGAAGTCTATCAAGTAGTTGCCAGAATACGAAGTAGGTACTTAAGTGGGTATGTACCAAGGTAGGTACATTACGATCTTCAAGAGTCAATCTAAGGTGTCGTGGGGAGGTCATACCCATCGTTTGTACCCAGTAGATACCTGTCACCAAATCTCAGCAGCCTCGAAGCCTGGAAGCCGTTGGCTAGCAGGATCACGTAGATGTTGCATCCAGCTCGCCTGACCTCTCGCAGAGACTCCAGGGTGTCGTAGTTCGGAGACAGAAGATCTTCGCGTTCTTCTACTACTGCCTGAAAGCATTTTAAAAGGTTATATTCGACTTATTTACAGCTTTGAGTACAAACAGGGACCCTATAGGGAGTTACGCAAGGCTCCATTCTAGGCCTCAGAAATTATTGTTTTTAGTTAGAAAGCTCTATGGAAAATTCTAAAAACGTAGTTGTGTTTATAATTGGAACGATCGATGTATAAAAGGCCGGTCGGCAATTAATTTTGAACTTCATAATTAAGTGTTGTTCGTACATTATGGGCTGACTGTGCAATAATTTTTTTTTAAATTCAGTTTTTACAACCGTTTAAAAACAAAAATAACACTTCTGTTCATGCTGCATTAGGTAGGTATCTTCTCTAACCAAGATAAGGTAGAACACATGGAGATGAGGGTACATTAAAAGAAGTAAGTACTGTACTCACAATAACGTAGGGCACATTAAATGTCCTCCTAAACAGCGCCCCCTCAAACACATTCAGATACACCGTGTCGCAGATGACCGCGGCGCAGGTGACGTCATCGCTGTGACGTCGCGTCGCTACATTCAGTACGTCGATCAGCAGGTATTGTAGGTCGCGCCGCTCTTGTATGGAGCGGAGGATTGGGGAGATATCCGCTTGGATGCTGGAGGAACACAACCAGAATAATCTTTATGGCCTAAAAATAATCTAGATCAATCATCAATCCAACTAAAAGATGTCCCGGACGTGTATACCAGTCAAGCGGATGTTATTGGTTATTCCAACTCCCTTTTGTATCCCTGCTGGCGGTATATTTTTTAGTATAGTGCAAAATAAACCCTGTCCTAATTAGAACATTAAATTGAAAATGAAAGATTTAAAAAAGAATTTACTCACCTGATTAAATGCAGCAAAAATACAAACAGTTTCAGCATTATCGCTTAGCAAGAGCTACAATGGATATAGGTTTGGGTTCCACAAAACCTCTGCTCTTTTAAACCAATTTCGTGAAGACACTGATTGACAGATCCAATTTGTAGATAATTTAACTTGTATGACCAGCCCTTGCTTTGCCTGCTATTCCAAATTAGATCAATTAAAAATTCATTCCAATGCGATTGTTGTGAAGCCTATAAGTACTTAACTTGGAACGGGTTTTGCCAAAACTCGAAAAATAACAACTAACAGGCTAAAGGTTTCTGCGTTGCTTTTTAGGGTTTCGAATATCGGTTGGGTATCATATGAAAGGTATCGGATTGTACATTTCAAAACAGTTTTTAAAATTTCTGTAGGTTTGAAATATTTTGAAAATAGTCGAAATTTTACTCATTCCCCCCCCTATCTCCGAAGTTTGCAGAGCGATCCATTCAAAATGTGTGGAGCGTTTGTAGATATAGATCTATATTTCATAGGAAAAATATAGAAGGTCTGTAAAACGAACAATTTTTGAAAAATTGACAAAAAGGGGGGATAATTTTCAAAAGGGGGGGCTACCCCACTAAGTGGGGTATGATATGAAAGGTGTTAGTTTGTACATTTTAAAACAGTTTTTGAAATTTCTGTAGGTTTAATAATTTTCGAAATATTTTGAAAAAAGTCGAAAAATTTACCGCTACACCCTATCACCGAAGCATGCAGAGAGATCCATCTGAAATGTAGGTTGGTACCTACTAGTTTTAGGTTTTTAATAAATTTCGGAGTTTCTAACCGGTACCTTTAGTTCATACCTACTTGTTCACAAACGTTCGAAACCCTCGGCGCGCGAGTTACACTCGCACTTGACGGGTCTTGTTTACTTTAGTCTACCTACCGAAGCGACAGAAATCAAAAATATCACTTTATCACTGTTTCAGTGTTTAATTGTAAGATTTTGACCTTTTTTTAAGTGTACATTTATTGTATTTATGGAAATAGAGTTTTTGATTCTTGACTTATCTTTAAAAGAAAATACACATGTAAATATAAAAGTTTAATACGAATCAATGTAAATAAAATAGATTATGCATTTCTTAAAATAATTCGGTCCCATCACAATACATTGTAAATAAAAAAATACATTTAAAGCTTATCTAACCCAGTACCACTAAGTATATCACAAATTAACAATAATAACATTAAATCACATTTTCGCGTCAATTTTACAGATTAGATAATTATCTATCATTTTTACAAACAAAAAACTTACATATCAGTCCAGCAAATTAATGTGTTCAGTCCAGCGAATACACTTTGTAATTTCTTTACTACACTTACAGCTTTTATCAAATGATTTATTCTTTCTTTACAGTCATCGATTTAAACTTATAAGTTCCTACTGTATGCTATAAGTACGTAAATCCTGTATTCTTAACATTATTTCAACATAGTAAGTTTACAACTTAGAAGGTACGTAGGAGTTCCAGAACACGATGTCCTTCCACCAGTCCGGGCGCGTCATGGAGCCGGGGTAAGTCATCACGCTGTTCTGGATGTGTTTGTACGCCTGGACAAGAGGAGATTATAGTCAAGAGCTGAATAAATTTTTTTTTAACGGACGACCTCTGTGGCTCAGCGGGCGACGGTCCGCCTGCGACGCAGGAGGTTGCGGGTTCGATTCCCGCCTCGGGACAAATGTTAGTACGATCTGCAGACATTTTTCCAGGGCGTTCTGGATGTTTTCTATGTATATTAAAAAATATTTATCTATGTAGTGTATTGTATTATGTATGACGACGCAAGACCGTTTGAAAACGAAGAATTTCTTAGAGTTAACTATTTATTTAATTAATTAAGGCTAATGTCCTGATAGGCTGATAAATTTGTTAATTTAATTTAATAATTACGTAGATTTTTACAGTCTTGTAAACCTAAGATCAGATTACTCTCAAAATTGAACAATTAATCAAGTTTATTGTTTTACAGTTGATTTCACATTGGTAAATAGTTTTTATTTACGAGGTTAATTTATAATGCTGAGGCGATAAGGTTTTCAGTGTCTTTCAATGCTATGTAACACAAATCATAAGTTGCTGTTTGAATTGCGCGCCACGGAGCGGAGGTGGCGCGGTATTCAAGCAACAGCCGTTAATGTTTTAACTAATTTTTAAGCCGAAACAATAGTTAAGGAATAACTTCATAAATTACGTTAAGATTTATTACACTAGAATTGTTTTGAAAATAATTTAATGCGCACCACGTGGTTTTCGAAAGAAGGCGTTGGCGCGCGCCGCGCGACGCGGCATTATTTTGTGGACCTCGGTCGAGGAAGGTTGTGTCTTGTGCAAGGAACAAATACCTGATCTTGTGAGTACCTTTGTAATTCTAACTCTAGAAATAGCTACCTAGTTTATTGTAAGGATTGGAGATTGTTAAGTTTAAAATCTAAAATAAAAGAATCTGTGTAAAATAAATGGTTCTTTGTTTGCAATGAGTGATCCTAGTGAAAGTGGTGACGTTGGCCTTACTGGCGCCGGCTCTGCTGGTGATGGTTCGGCCGACGTCACTATTTCTAAAAATCCCATTAGGCAGGATGCTTCGACATCAGAAGTGGGATTCACACCCCCTTCTGCTGGACCACCTGATAAAAATAACGAGATTTCAAACGCTTCTGTTAACGGAGTGCCAATGGGATTTTTCTCGGAGCTCATGCAAATGATGAAACACGTGTCGGATCGTATGGGTACAGTAAAGGAACCTGATTCCAAGGTCAGAGTAAACGACATATATTTGCCATCATATGATCCTGACACTAATGTAGGGGTTAGGGAGTGGTGTCAACATGTTACCACTGCTATGGAGACCTATAACTTGAGCGATTATGATGTAAGAATGAAAGTAGGTAGTTTGCTAATAGGTCGCGCGAAGTTGTGGGTAGATAGTTGGCTGGTATCTACTGCCACGTGGCCGGAATTGCGTGAAGTTTTGATAACCACTTTCGAACCTGAGAATCGATATTCTCGCGATATTTTACAGTTTAGAGAACACGTTTACGATAACACAAAAGACATCGCGCAGTTTCTGTCACAGGCATGGATATTCTGGAAACGTGTTACAAAAGGAAGGTTATCAGATAAGGATGCTGTTGAGGCAGTGATTGGTTGCATTGGTGACGAACGGTTGAGAATCGATTTACTAAATGCGAAAGCTCTTTCGGTGCCCGAGCTTATCTCGGTGGCGTCAACCATACGACGAGCGAAGCGCTTATACCCGAGTTCCTCCAAAGAGCAAGGGTCGGCAAAACGACCACGGTTTGCCGATAGAGCATCGCTATTCTGTCAAACATGTAAAAAACATGGACACGATACAGTTGAATGTTATTTCCGCGACAAACCAGTCACTGCTCAACAGCGTCCCCAAGATGGTAAACCGGAAACTAAATTAAACGCTAAATCAGATGTAAAAACTGAAAATAAACCACAAAATTCTAACAAACTCACATGTACCTATGTTCTAAAGTAGGTCATACTATGGAATCATGTTTCAAGCGTCAGAGAGATGTTATTTCCAACGTGAACTGTCTAGGGTCTCCAAAATTAAATTCAATGTCCGTGCTTATCGGGGATCAAAAATTAACCGCGATTTTTGACAGTGGGGCGGAATGTTCCGTTATGCGCGAATCACTTGCCGCAAAATTGCCCGGGAAACGATATCACGTTGTTAAATACCTAAAGGGTATTGGACAGTTCACGGTGGTTTCGCTAACAACTTTAATGACGATTTGTGTTGTCGATGACATACGCATAGAACTAAAATTTCATGTAGTCCCAGACTACGAGATTTGCTCCGAAATTCTGATAGGAATGAATCTCATCGACGGCACAAATTTGAGCGTGGTTGTTGACTCAAAAAGCGCAAAATTAGTTTGCCAACCGGCAGCGGCGGCAGTCTATCACATGCAATCACAAAGTCAAAAATTCGATAATTTAGATTGTGATCTAACAAATGTCGATCAAATCAGCGAACTAAAAATATTACTGAACAAGTATGAACATCTGTTCATACATGGCTATCCCAGCTCTCGTGTTAATACCGGCGAACTTGAGATACGTTTAAAAGACCCAAACAAGTACGTCGAGCGCAGGCCATATAGGTTGAGCCCCGTAGAGCGAGAAAAGGTTCGTGATATTGTGGGACAGTTGTTAGATCACAATATCATTCGGGAGAGTAAATCGCCGTTCTCCAGTCCAATAATCCTAGTAAAAAAGAAAAATGGTAAAGATCGCATGTGTGTAGACTACCGCGAGCTCAATAGGAATACGGTCAGGGATCATTATCCGTTGCCGATCATATCTGATCAAATAGATCAATTAGCGGGTGGTTCATACTTCTCTACATTTGACATGGCAGCTGGTTTCCATCAGATCCCAATAGCAGAGGGATCCATTGAGAAAAGTGCCTTCGTTACGCCCGATGGCTTATACGAATGGAATACTGTTCCATTTGGCCTATGTAACGCTGTAGCTGTGTATCAGAGGTGTATAAACAGAGCCCTGTCTCATTTGTTAACCGAACAAGTCTGTCAGGTGTACGTTGATGATGTCCTGTCAAAATGTAAGGAATTCTCTGAGGGACTCTCTCACATCGAACGGATATTGATCGCTCTCCAACAGGCAGGCTTTTCAATCAATGTAGAGAAAACCGCCTTCTTTAAAGGCTCCATTGAATATCTGGGCAACATTATAACTGAGGGTCAGGTTAGCCCTAGCCCAAGAAAAGTGGAGGCTTTAACGAAAGCGCCAATCCCGAAGACCACTAAACAAGTACGTCAATTTAACGGTTTAGCTGGTTACTTCAGACGTTTCATTCCCAATTTCGCACGCGTCATGGTACCTTTATACGAATTAACAAAGAAAGACGCAAAGTGGGAATGGAACGATCGACATGAAGAAGCTCGTAGCAATATTGTACAACAATTGTCTACTGCGCCTACCCTCACTCTATTCCAGGAGACCGCACCGATCGAGCTCTTCACGGATGCCAGCAGCCTCGGCTACGGAGCGGTGCTGACACAGATCATCGACGGCCGCCAGCATCCAGTCGCGTACATGAGCCAGCGCACCACCGACGCCGAGAGCCGCTACCACTCCTACGAGCTCGAGACACTGGCGGTGGTGAGAGCTGTGAAGCACTTTCGACACTACCTTTATGGTCGAAAATTCAAGGTAATAACTGACTGTAACGCCTTGAAGGCATCTATGCACAAAAAGGACCTACTCCCTCGCATCCACCGGTGGTGGTCCTTTCTGCAGAATTACGAGTTTGAGGTGGAGTACCGTAAAGGAGAACGACTACAACACGCTGATTTCTTTAGTAGAAATCCCTCAACTGAAATGTCGGTAAATATTATGGTCAGGGACTTGGAATGGTTACAAATAGAACAGAGACGTGACGGTGAGCTTCGCCTGCTATTGGACAGCATGACCGGAGACAGTCCAGCCGCAGGATACGTCTTCGAAGATGGAGTCCTTAAGAAAACGCTGGCTGACCCAATCACAGGTACATGCAAATTGATTGTTGTTCCAAAATCATTCCAGTGGAGTTTGATAAACTCTTTCCATACGGCGCTGCAGCATCCTGGATGGGAAAAGACTCTACAAAAACTCAAGGAAACATACTGGTTTGAAAAAATCAATTCAGTCGTTAGAAAATTTGTAGATAACTGTGTTATATGCAAAACATCAAAAGGGTCATCGGGTGCGGTCCAAGCTCAACTGCATCCAATTGAAAAACCAACCGCGGCCTTTCAAGTGATCCATATGGACATCACAGGCAAGCTCGGTACAAGAAACGCTGAGGGACATGACGAGTACGTCATCGTGACAATAGACGCATTTACTAAGTATGTCCTTCTTAGCTATTCGAACGACAAAAGCCAAAGCAGCAGCCTTGCAGCACTAAAACGCGTTATACACTTATTTGGAACGCCAGCGCAGGTGGTCGTAGATGGAGGACGAGAATTTCTCGGTGAGTTTAAAGCCTATTGTGATCACCACGGAGTAGACTTACATTCGATAGCGCCAGGAGTAAGCCGAGCGAACGGGCAAGTTGAAAGGGTCATGGCCACACTAAAAAATGCCCTTACTATGATAAAGAATTATAACACCGAAAACTGGCACACAGCATTAGAAGTGTTGCAGCTCTCGTTCAACTGTACACCCCATAGAGTCACAGGCGTTGCACCCCTCACTCTGCTGATACGCCGTCAGAATGTTGTACCACCGGAACTCCTAAGATTAGTGAATATCGATGAAGCTTCTATAGATTTCGATCTTCTTGAACAGCAAGTACGACAGAAAATGATATCCTCAGCTGAGTACGATAAACAAAGGTTTGATAAAACTAAAGCGAAGATACGTCCGTTCCAAAGAGGTGACTATGTACTCATAAAGAACAACCCTCGTAACCAAACCTCCCTAGACCTCAAATATAGCGAACCGTACGAGATCTACAGAGTTCTTGAGAACGAGCGTTACATGGTAAAGCGTGTGAATGGCAGAGGGCGTCCACGTAAAGTAGCACATGAACAACTGCGTAGAGCGCCTCAGCCAGGAGACCAACAGACCGTGACGACGGACTCCGTAGATGACGACAACCAACAACAGTCTACAAGCAACGAGCCATTGCCCTCCACGTCTACCCAAACTACATAAGGATAGATGCCTATAGTAAAAGGTCAGTTCTTATTTCGGTATTTCAAATCGGTACCTATTTAATGTTCACACAAAAATGCATTACAATAACAACTTGCAAACCATCAATGCAACCTCATTCACAAAATATTTTACTATAATTATTTCCTTGTCCATTCCTGTCGTGTTTATTTTCAGAACCTCTGTGGACCACGGTCATAAATATGACCCAGACCACAGCATCGGCCTTTCATATTTCCTAATATCCCCTGTGGACCACGGCGCTCAGGACCGCTCAGGACCACAGCATCAAAACCTTCCCTTGAGCTATATTAAAATACTTTCAGATCCTCTGGGGACCACGGTCATAAAAATAAGGCCCAGACCCCAGCATCGTCCTTCCTCATTCCTTTAGCCCATGTGGACCACGGCGAACAGGACCGCCCAGACCACATAATCATCCCTTAAATAACACGCCATTGCGTATACCATAAGCACTGTTAAAATGTAAACATTAACATGCCATTGCGTATAGCATAAGCGTCGTTAAAAGTAAAAAACATTAACATGCCATTGCATAGAGCATAAGCATGATTAAAAATAAAAACATTAAAAAGTGCGATTTAAGCACCGCCCTAAGGGCATAATAAAACACTGCTCACTTTCCTCTTCCTACTTACCTGTTTATTTCTAGATTGTTTGTTTATTATTGATGGCTCTACATTTACATACTTTTGTCAGTATGCTGACACTTGTTAATACAAAGCTGATAACTTGGTGGCTAAGATAAAATAGTCAATCAGAAAAAAAAAACGTTCTAAAAAATAACATTGCTTTGAGTAGTTGTATATCACCAAGCTATCAGCTAGAGTACGAACGGATACCTAGCTCAGAGAAACACTTTCTTTCTATTCCAGAAGCTGCGACTGGTGCTGAGCGCGCACCGTCCCTCAGTATGGCCGTGACGACGCAAGACCGTTTGAAAACGAAGAATTCCTTAGAGTTAACTATTTATTTAATTAATTAAGGCTAATGTCCTGATAGGCTGATAAATTTGTTAATTTAATTTAATAATTACGTAGATTTTTACAGTCTTGTAAACCTAAGATCAGATTACTCTCAAAATTGAACAATTAATCAAGTTTATTGTTTTACAGTTGATTTCACATTGGTAAATAGTTTTTATTTACGAGGTTAATTTATAATGCTGAGGCGATAAGGTTTTCAGTGTCTTTCAATGCTATGTAACACAAATCATAAGTTGCTGTTTGAATTGCGCGCCACGGAGCGGAGGTGGCGCGGTATTCAAGCAACAGCCGTTAATGTTTTAACTAATTTTTAAGCCGAAACAATAGTTAAGGAATAACTTCATAAATTACGTTAAGATTTATTACACTAGAATTGTTTTGAAAATAATTTAATGCGCACCACGTGGTTTTCGAAAGAAGGCGTTGGCGCGCGCCGCGCGACGCGGCATTATTTTGTGGACCTCGGTCGAGGAAGGTTGTGTCTTGTGCAAGGAACAAATACCTGATCTTGTGAGTACCTTTGTAATTCTAACTCTAGAAATAGCTACCTAGTTTATTGTAAGGATTGGAGATTGTTAAGTTTAAAATCTAAAATAAAAGAATCTGTGTAAAATAAATGGTTCTTTGTTTGCAATGAGTGATCCTAGTGAAAGTGGTGACGTTGGCCTTACTGGCGCCGGCTCTGCTGGTGATGGTTCGGCCGACGTCACTATTTCTAAAAATCCCATTAGGCAGGATGCTTCGACATGTATATCAGTTATCTAGTACCCATAACACAAGCTCTGCTTAGCTTGGGGCTAGATAATGCTGTGTGAATTGTCCAGCTTTATAAAAAAATTGGTTGTCTGTAAAGTCGGTTTACTGACGATAGTTGAATGTGACAACGTCTTAAGAAAATACAGATGGAATGGTAGCATTTGATACTCGATCAAAACATGTAAATGTACTATAGTATAGCAGCTGTCCACGCAGACGCATCGCTCACTCAAGTAGGAGAGAGACGGATGTCGAGCGCTCTCGCTTGCACTTCAAGCCTTACATGGAACGCCTCAGAGCGAGGTAACGCCTCAGAGCGAGGTAACGCCTCAGAGCGAGGTAACGCCTCAGAGCGAGGTAACGCCACATGAGTCATGTTTTTTCGTGCGTGCAGCCGGCTCTATCGAATTATAAGTCAAAAAAGCTGTATAATGGATGCTGGACGCGCACACGCATCGCTCTGATATTATTAATTCTAAGGTTTGGATGGATGTATGTTACTTCTTCACGCCTAAAATACTGAATGGGTCGGGCTGAAAGTTTGCATAGAAGTACTCGTACTTAGGTCTAGAGCTAAAATGAGACAAGGGCTACTTTAGATATCAAATAATGTCCCATTTTCGACTTCGACGGGACTTGAACCCGCATCCTTCCCTCAGTACGGGAATGTGTTGACCAACTACACCACGAGGTCAAGTGACGTCGGATTCGAAAAACTTTGCAACTTCCTTCGGACTCTAGTGCCGTTTTTGTGATATTATTTGATTTCTTAAAAACCACCCTGAGTGGCTTACCCACTATAATAACAAAAACCTTAAAAGCTACTTTTATCCCATAAATCAGTACCTACCCATAGTCATAGCAACAACGCGTGCGAAGCCGTGGACAGAAACTAGTTTAGAATAAAAACGTGGGGCTCGGGAGACTTCTATTTACTCGCGCGAGTCAAAGGTGGACGACTTTGCGAAAGTAGCTGGAAATCGGATGCAGGCAGCGCAAGGTCAGTCATTGTGGCGGTCTTTGGAGGAAGCCTGGGATATGTCCACTATTGGACGTCAGCTGACATGATCATGATAAAATGATAAATAATGCTGGATAGTTCACAAAGCATCTTCTAGCTCCAAGCTAAGCAGAGCTTGTGTTATGGGTACTAGATTTACATAGAAAACACTCTGAACAAATATCTGCAGATCGTAAAAACATTTGTCCCGAAGCGGGAGTCGAACCCGCAGGTCGTCGATGATGGTAATGAGTTACCTCTCCATCCGCCCTGCCGAGCACCGAGTTGAGACAGAAGTCGGGCGGCGCCAGCGTGTCGGCCAGCGCGACCGCGTCCGGCGACACGCACGCGCAGAGCCGCAGGATGCCGTCGCGGAGGAGCAGGCCTTGGGAGCCGGAGAAGTAGCCTCCCTGGGGAAATGCCATTTTAAAATTAATATCACACAAATTACAACTAGTATTAACAATCGAAACAATTGAGCTAACTGCAGAAGGTTGCAAACAATCTACAGGTAGCTCAACTGATCCATACTAATATCATACTAATTTATAAATCCGAACCATCTCACTTGAGAAAAGTGAAGATGTAATGGAGCACGCTTTCCCAAAGGACTTATTCACTCGGGATTGGAAGGGGAATTATTTGATGGTAAATTCAGAAAACTAAATTCTTTATCCGATGGCGGAAACAATACTTACAATGTACAAGGTGGCCAGGTGTTTCTCCAACATGAACGCTCCGTACAGAGCCGCCAGTTTGAGCAGCACCGCTCTGCAAGCCGGCTCCTCGAACGCACTCGCTGATTCCAAGAAGTGGTTTAGTACGTAGTTCTGCGAATAATATCAAGTTCGGTTTTAACTGTAGGTAAAGATTTGTTAAAATAACCGTGGCGTCCAAATAGCGTCACCTGACCACCACGAATATATAACAAAGAAAATTATACTAGTATTTACAATTGAAACAATTGAGCTAACTGCCGCAAACAGTCTACAGATAGCTCAATTGATCCATATCAACACCAGTCGGAAGCGTCCCCAAGACGCTGCCAGATATTCACCAGTAAAATTGGTATTAATAATTTTTAGATTCTACACAACATCGCGCCACTCCGCTTTGAAGGATAGCGGTCCTCACCACAGGCGTCTCAAGAGTGGACGACCCCAAGCTACGTTGAAGCTATCTTTTTAGACCTACACTTGAAAAGTAATAAAGCTCCCCAAAAGTATGTACCGACCTACGTACAACAAAAAACATGTGGTGTCCATAACAAGCTCTGCTCTGGGTTTTTAGGAGAGATGCAAATAGAACATTTTAAAAGAAAACTTGAAACAAATAATTGCAAACCAAAGCTAGAATCAAACCCGCAACCTTTTATCGAGGTGGACTTAGTCCTTGGTATAACCTATACTCAAATCAATATGTAAACTATCCTCACCTCAGCATACACAACCGACAGCGTAACAGCATTATAAGACTGCGACTCGTTCTTGGCCCGGAATTGATCCCGCCCCTCGCCCTTCAAGCGAGCCACCTTCCCACTGGTCATCTGGAGCACGTAGCAAGCCAGCCAGCGGTAGGCTGTGATCAGATCTGAGAAACAGAGGTTGAAATATAATATTTTTTGCCTTAGGTTAAGATGTATTCTAACATCTGGACACACTAAAGGAATCCCCAAAGGTAAGCCGGGTTAGCTGGTATAAATCAAGAAGTTATAGTATATCACTTACTTTTAGGTTCAATGAGCTCTTCCACAGTCTTCCATTCGCACTTGTTAGCCAGCATCCTGTCAGCATCCTCCAAGAACCGCAGCGTGCCGAGAGGGGAGTCGGATTCCGTGACCTTGTGCCTGCGAGCCCACACGTTGAGCAGCCAGTTGCTGGTCTGCTGCAGCAGAAGGCTGTTCTCTCCCTCGTACGTGCAGTTCGCATCGTTGTCGTTACGCAGGTCTCCTAGACCGGCCGCTAGAAGTAAATAACACGGTGTTGTATCATAGATATTTTTGAATAATTTTATTTCACTTAAGTAATTTAACAAGGAGATATTTACCATGATTTGAGTTTTGAGCTATAACCTGCTCACCAATGGTTTTGGCAAATGTTTTGTCAGGCATTTGAATATTGAAATGAGGATAAATAATAAATAAATAAATAATGCTGGACTATTCACACAGCATTATCTAGCCCCAAGGTAAGCAGAGCTTGTGTTATGGGTACTAGATAACTGATATACTTAATAATATACGAGTACATAGATAGATATTTTTATTATACATAGAAAACGACCAGAACACCCTGAACAAATATCTGCAGATCGTACAAATATTTGTCCCGAGGCGGGAATCTAACCCGCAACCTCCTGCGTCGCAGGCGGACCTTCGCCCACCGCGCCACAAAGGTCGTCTAAGGATGCCAATCTTTTAAGAAATCTCAGTCAAAATATTCAAGTTGAAAGTGGCAAAAAAATTAACAAATCAGAAATGGTACAATAAACTAGCGAATGATTGCTCCATTGTGCACAAGAAAAAATAATAATCTTAGAACTTTCTAAGTGGCGAACCTTATGGGCTTAGTTGTCAAACTAGGACTAGATCTCAGTAAACGGGATCCCGCGGAAAAAAATCCGAAATACATAAAAGTCAACAATTTTTCTTTGGTTCCTTGAATGTGAAATCATGATTAAGAAAAAAATACATTAAAAAAATTATGACAGTGAACTGTTTCGCATATAATTTGGTCGAGATCTCAGGAACCCTGCGGTCTATTGAAATTACTTATGTTTTGATTCGTAGGTTATTAACGAATTATTTGGTTCCCGAGATCTCGACCAAATTATGTGCGAAACAGGCCGATTTTTTTTTATTTTCTTCTTCTTTTTTTTTCGTCTTTTCATATTCAAGGAAAGGAAGATTTTTTTTTATGTTATTTGATTTATTACCACGGGCGTCCACACAATATAGAAAAAGGAGACGTCAAGATCACGTCAAATAGACTTACCCCTCTGGGGCTCCTCTGGGGCGATAAGTTCTTTGACGTTAGTAACAAGACGTGACCGTGACGTATTCTTTTGTATGGGATTTGCGTAGTTACGTGTCTGCACGATAGAGGCGCTGTACCAAATTGTATGCAAAAGGAAACGTCACGATCACGTCTCCGTTACTAACGTCAAATAGACTCGCCCCTCAGATTACTCTTTGGCTTGCCTAAGGATATTTCACTTTTTTTTTATTATTAAAATCTTTATTCTCAAAGAAAATTACAATCAAATAATAGAAATAAATTACAACTAGTATTTACAATTGAAACAATTAAACTAACTGCAAACAATCTACAGGTAGCTCAACTTTAACTTTAACTGTAGCTCAACTTTAACTTTCTTAATTATGATTAGCGTGTTGTCAAACCGTCGAACCAAATACGTCAAAGTTAATCATAATTAGACATTCAAAAATCGTTGTGCAAATGGGGCAAGTTAAATATCCTTAAGCAAGCCGGCCTAAATCTATAAAGAGTTACCTTTCAGATAGCCGTGGCCTCCGCAGGCCTCCCTGCAGTTCTGTATGGCGTCGCGCGCCGTCCAGCCGAACAGAGGCTTCACGGCTGACGATAAAGCGTGCAGCTCCATACCTCGGGCGGCTGCGTTCTCGTCTGTAGCTCCTGGTTCAAACAAGAGATAGATAGAATATACTTTATTGCACAAAAGTTGTACATGGGCGAGCATAATGCTAGATAGCATTCTCTACCTGCTAACCTTTGGGTAGTGTGGACAACAATTTAGTAGGTAGTGCTTGATTAAAAAAATTACAGAGAAACAAGAAAATTATAATAATAATATGTACAATCAATAATTCGTGTCTTTACTATTAACATAAATAAATACACATACAAACATAATAAAATATAAATACTAGTCACATTAATATTTACTTAATAGACACATACACAATAGAGATGATAATTCAATGGCCATTTGGTTAGCTTTTGCAGCGAATATGTTAGAGTATCATGTGAGTGTCATCTCCAACGGCTAAACGCAAACAGATGGAGTCAAATCATCACGAATTGGTACCCCCGTGACTCAAAACGGAAAAGAGGGAGGCCACTAACCCGTTGGAGCGATGATCTGGCAAAGACTGCAGGAAAACTGGTCTAGGACTGCTAGAAGTAGAATCGATTGGAAACGTTTGGAGGAGGCTTTCACCGCCACAGGCGGTCCATACACTAACAACTAGGAGTAAGATAATTTGAATTTTATACGAACCCCTTTTACCTTTTTAAGTTCAAACATTTTTTTAACACCCGACGCAAAAAGAGGGGTGTTTTAAGTTTAACGTGTCTGTCTGTGGTATCGTAGCTCCCAAACGGATGAACCGATTTTAGTTTGCTTTTTTTGTGTCTTAAATGATTTTATGCCGAGTGTTTTTAGCCATGTTTCATGAAAATCTGTTGAGCTTATTAACGTCGGCGGGGAGAATCAAATAGACTCAGTTTTGATACACGCACCCGCGGCGGTCACTCAGTGAACTTCGCTAGTAATTTAGTCATAATTTCGTACGTAATGGTCCGATTTGGATAATTTAAAAATATATATCATTCTAATGTCATAAAGTAAAAAATAACGTGGATACTAGTTCTATTGATATTGCTATAACGTTACGAAAATTTTCATTTCCGGTTTTAATTTTTTTTCTTCATATCTGTACAGGCGCACGAAATGTATTATTATTTTAAATTTCAATTTAATAGCTGCGGTAGTTGCCGAGATATTAAAGAGGGAAAGGACAAACAAAATAAGGGTTTCGAACCCGATCTCCGATCTCGAAACCCTCAAAAAGGAAACAGAACCGAATACAGAATAGGTACAATAGACCTGGAAAGAATAAAACTAAGAAGCGCATAAAAGAAAATGAGACGGAAACCGTCTCATCCGAAGATGAAGAAGCAAATGATGACTGTCCTTGCATTTACTGTGGAGACTTAATTTTTGTATATTCTCAGCTATCTGAAGGATGGGTTATTTGTAGCGTATGCCAAGGTTGGGCCAACAATTCTTGCACTGGATTTGACGAAAATGATGATGTAGCGCATATTTGTGAACGCTACCAGCCTGCTTAAATATGTGCTCGTTTTACCACATGCCACATATTTGACATAATTTTTATTGTTCCTAATAACCAAAAAATTTTGGGTAGCCCTTAAAACTAAAAATATATATAGTTGATTTATTAACGTCTGAAATCTGTGTAATCGTTTTTCAAATAAAGGGTTTTATTCTCCTGGTATGATTTTTTCTCTATTAACTATCCCATTTTGCCCCGGTCTCCCCTATATGAGCTCATAACTTAACATTAATCGCCTTGTTTACCATGTTTTATGCAATAAAAAATATCCTACTAATATTATAAACGCGAAAGTTTGTAGCTATGGATGGATGGATGTTTGTTACTCTTTCACGTAAAAACTAATGAACGGATCGGGCTGAAATTTTGCAGTAATTGTAACCCTGGAATCAAACATAGGCTACTTTTTATCCCATAAATCAGTTCCCGTGGGATAGAAATCACCTTTAAACGTTTCCATAGAAACAACGCGTGCGAAGCCGCGGGGCGCAGCTAGTCATTTATAAAAAAAATACAAAGAAATGCTAAGCCAATTCTACCGTCCGAACGTGGAACTACGCGAATCCCATACAAACAATTATAAAAAGATTATCACAAATACATTCATCATGAAAGTATTTGTAATAATCTTTTCTTAGAGTTACTTGGTACAATAAAAGCTGTTCTAAAAGGAACTGCCTTACAAAAACTACCCTCTTATAATTCCGGCTTCTTTCAAAACTCGAGATCTCGAAAAAATAGAAAACCGACTCAGTCCTAGGCCGTGCGTTCTCGTCAGCGCGATCTAGAGCTCGTGCACGTTTACTAGCGACATCTAGTTATAGTTAGTTCTACGAGAGTTTTTTATCGCAAGTTTAATGTGATGTTTAGCTACTTTCATTGAATACTAGTTGCATCGAAATGAGTGTACGAAGCCGAAATAGGCACATTTTGACCCTTAGGCCACCTGGAGTCCAAAATCACCGCATTTTAGCCCAAATTTGTTCGGCATTTAAGTTCTGCTAAAAAAATAGTCTTTTGGCCCAACGAGACTGTCTGAAATACCTGCCTGAATTATTTGGAATGATATCTCCCGCAGAAACGACGATTGTTTTGCGGGGAAGGAGTTTAAGTGACAAAAGTAGTGTAGGACGCCCTCCGGCCACGTGGGATGGCGACCAGCGAAAGACTGTGTGCAGATGCGTCGCGGCAACCTGAAGACTGGGAGCTACGGCGCTCGTTGGGGCCTATGCCCAGCAGTGGACTAGTATAGGATGATGATGTGGTTAATATGTTCGGCTTCAATTTTCTTACATATATTTTCTTATAAAGTAGGTATGATATCATCGAAATTTCACACAACATTCTTAAATGATTTTGCTTTTGACGACCGATGTGGCGCGGCGGGCGAAGATTCGCCTGCGACCCACGATGTTGCGGGTTTGAGTCTCGCCCTGGAACAATTGTTTTTACGATCTGCAAATATTTGTTCCGGGTGTTCTGGGTATATTCTATGTATAATAAAAAATAGCTATCTATGTAATGTATTGTATTATGTATATCAGTCATCTAGTACTCATACCACAAGCTCTGCTTAGCTTGGGGCTAGATGATGATGTGTGGATTGTCCAAAATTATTTATTTATTTTACTAAAATGCGACTGAAGTGACGGGTAACCATTAGTTACTAATTAATTTTTTAGTTCTCTTGATCAAAAAGAATGCCATTAAAGCGTAAAATGTGATTTAGTCCTAGGGTTAAAAAGTATTTATAGGGTTCCGTTCATCAAACGGAAAAGAGGAACCTTTATAGGATCACTTTGTAGGTTGTCTGTCTGTCAACCTCCTTTTCTCAGGAACGGGTGAAGGTATTGAAATTAACATCAAATACTCAAGTCCGTAACCGCTTGGAGCCGAGATGTAAATCAAACTTCAAAGTCAACGCAATCAAAAGTTACAGCCATTTACGTTCGAATATTTTAAAATTTGCAAGGGAATCACAAGCGCACAAGATCTATAGGGTACTTCCCGTTGACCTAGATAGAATAATTAAATTTGTCAAGAAACAAGGTCTTACGGAACCCCCACTGCGCGAGTCTGACTCGCACTTGACGCGTTATTTCATTATTAGCTTGTAAATCAACCATATTGTAAACTTACCCATCAAATTCTGAATGGTGATATCGATGAGAACCTTCGACATCCACACCGAGAATACTTTCATGGCGTACGTAGCGGCTAGGTACGGGATCAATCTTATTTGCTGGAACAAAACAAACATTTAACGAACTTAACCTTATAACTCAAAAATATAAAAGCTTATTTTATTCACTGAAAACAGTGAATAAAAAGCACTTTTAATCAGTATTTTGGTGTTTGAATTTAGAACACACCAATTTAATCGACCTCCATCTCAATGCTATACAACCTCCTTGAGCAAAAAATATTCGATGCAAACTCCTTGTGCAAATAACTCCTCCTTTTCTCGTAGTCATGATAGGTGTACAATATTTTTAATAAATAAATAAAAATAAATTATATCAAGTAGGTATAGTATGCTACTCTTGAATAAAACGGATTTATATCGAAGGCCATGAATCACTCGCGTCGCTCAGGGTTCTATCACTCACTACGCTCGTGTTTCAATCATCATGTATCACGAGCGTAGAGAGTGATTCACTCGTTAGAATCCTTTACTTGCTCGTGATTCATCTATGGCCCTCGCTTTAAATCCGTCCTTTTTTCACTAATTACATAATATACTATTAGTTTATGGCCTTAAAGATTCCGATTCAGATTAAAATATAAAGCATCTTCTTCATCGTGTTTTTCATTATTGAAGGTAGTGCCCGCTTTGAAAAGCCTTAGCTGAGGAGTTGACCAGCTGCTTCCACGGCATTCTATCTTCGGTTTGTCTGAGAGCAGTGATCACTGGGAGTTCTTTTACAATGTCAGACCAGCGCGGCTTGGTGATCGGCCTCGTGGCCTTGTCCCGTACCCCTTGCCCACAACAACCAGTTTCTCCAGGTTATCTGGGTTTCTTCTAGTTATAAAGCATGATGTACTTAATTTCAACTCTAGCAACAATTATAACAACTTGACAAATGGTTATGAGACGACAAAAACAAACTAAAAAAGTGACGCAGTGACTAAATTCGACACTGTGTGATACAGACACTTCAGCCACGGGCTGCTTGTCTATATCTATAAACAAATAGATATGTTAACTTTAATTCGAGTTTCTACTAGACTTAACTTCTAAACTTATTTAAGAAATAGTTCTCCATGTAATAATTGGAACCTAGCTTCTGCACGTGGTTTCAATATCTTGCACGGAAATTCATAAAGTTTGTGACGATGAGTGTCTGTGTGTTTGTGAGCGAAAAACTATTGAATGGATCGGTCCGAGCCCTGAGTCCGGTTGACTATAGTATGGAGACGTGATCGAGACGATAGGTGCTGTAGCAAATCATGTAGAAAAAGGAGACGTCACAATCACGTTTCGATACTATGGTCAACCGGACTCAGGGCCCTGAGGGGTGAGTCTATTTGACGTCAGTAACGAGACGTAATGGTGACCTCACCTCTCTGTTCTTGACGGAACAACATATACGCTACATTTTATCAAGGACAAAATGGGTGCCAAGCCGCGCCAGAAGCTTTTAGAAATGACCATAATTGCCACGTCTCGTGTTTTTACAATCGTGACAAATGTGTAGGTAATTTCGGTATTACTCCATATTACCTGCTGTTGATATTCCAACACTGGTGTTTCTTCAGTAGCGTTCTCGGGACCAAACTGTTTCCTAACCGCTGAGTAGCGGATGGCTATCACTATGGCTTTCAGGATGTAGTGGGTGGATATCGACATGATGTGCACTCTGCCGCCTGGGGAATAAGATTTGAGAATATTGTTGCTCATAACATTTAAGGGACAAAAAATGTCGCTCATACATAATTCTCAAAATCAACGTGTCAAAGGTGTAGCATAAAATTGCATTCAACCTTATTACAGAAAATTAAATTTTGCAAGAAGTACATCAAGTTTAGTTCCAGGGAAGAGCACCGCCATAAAATAGTTGAGTAATTTTCGTTATATTCTTGAAGGCATAGATAAAAGATCTTGCACGATAATGTGTTGATTCATATATCGCCAAGACTATTACACTAATTTGACAGCACTAAAAATTATGCCATCCCTTGCAGTCGAAATAAAATATGATGCCATCCCTTGCGATCGCAATAAAATATGATGGCATCCCTTGCGATCGAAATAGAACATTATGGCATCCCTTGCGATCGAAATAAAAAGGAAGGCATCATTGTAAGTGATGTCAAATTAGTTAAGTTTTGTGGACATCTGAATCAACATCAATTTCAACATTTTCGACCATTATTTTTTTGATCAACAAAGTCCTGTCTAGTTCCGCGTCGTTAGAGTAAAAATTAAGAGGAACACGTGTTATCTAGTACTAAGTGGTCTTTTATTTCTGTAAAAAGTTTGCTTGCGAGTAGTGTCTAATAAATAATTTTCTTTCTATTTATTACCTACCGGATAAAATGCCCAGAGAAGCTCCGAACCTCTTGCTGGGGTCCCTGAAGGGAGTCTGGTAGTCTCCGCAGTCGTCCACGCCTCCCAGCTTGTCTAACGCCGCCTCCTTGGAAAGCCGGTAGTTGTTGAACATTACAAACCTAGAATAGAGTACAAAACATTGTTAGTAAGAGCGACACAATCGCAGTGTGGTTAAGTTCTTTAAATAAAGATTTAAAAATAACATGGTAGCCTTATTTTTAACGCATGTTACGCAGGTACCTATAATTTTTTTTGTAGTAATAATTAAATGAAAAATCTTTAGTTTTTCTATTTATTTTCAATTCTATTATAATATGCAGTTTTCTAATCGACTACACGTTTTCAATTTAAGGCGCATACAAGACCCGTTACTCTTTTTTGCTCACCATAATGGCGAAAAAGAGTAACATAATAAAACTTTTACAGAGGCATTAAAAATAAGCTTATGATAGGTATCACAAACTGCATGTTCGATTTTTGAAAATTCCTTCGTTTAACATAATATGATAAAAAAAGGTGGTGGCGCTGATTTGGATCGGGTGTGCGCCTTAAAAAAAATATTTATGTCACAAAATTACATGTAAAGTTGGTACAAACAAATATAAGTTACAACCGTGACATCAAAAAAGGTAAAATTTGATTTATTAACAATACTGACATTGTACCCAGATTGTGCACGCTTCAAGGTGCACAATCTGTATCTTCAATACATTGTGTGTTATTTAAAAATACACCACCTGTGTATTTACATGTATTTGATGTAATAAATTTCACATAACTTTACTTAAAGGCGCTACCCCGACCCAAATTAGCGCCACCACCTATTTTTTTTTATTTTTATTTTATTTTCGGTCGCCTTAAACAAATATAATAATATTTAAGGCGAATAGTAGGGTGGATAGTGGCGCCACTACATATTTAATTTAATCATTAAGTTATACAAAGGAATTATCAAAAAATCGGACCGCGCGTAGACGATACCTATCACAAGCTTTTATTTAATGTATCTGTAATAGTTTTGTTTTGTGTTATTCAATCAAAAACCTTGTTTGGAGAGCTTGGTGGCCACCAATAGGAACTAAACTCTTGAGACAAGTATCTACCTAAATAATACAGTACAAAACTATTAAAGATACATTTAAAAAAAGCTTATGATAGATATCGTCTACGCGCGGTCCGATTTTTTGATAATTCCTTTGTATAACGTAATTATAAAATTAAATATGTAGTGGCCCCACTATCCACCCGACTTATGTTGTTGGGCAGCTTTCGTAAAGGCCATACGACTTTTTTTTTTTAATCTGCAGCTCGATCCATTCAGTAGTTTTGGCGTTGTCTTCGGGAAAACATCTCTACAACGGCACAAGCTTTCGCTTTTTCACACTTAATATAGGCTACTTTTCAGCTGCGCCCTCTGCACTCCCCATAGTACGGTAACGCTGTCATGGCTATCTGCGGTTAAATGCTATTGACCTAGTCAATTAAAAAAAATAATCCGAGTGTGCAAAGCCGTTGGTCGAAGCTTGAGAACATTGATGCTCCTATTCTGTAGTCTTGTAAAATATATGTTCTTCCTTACCCATTATCAACTCCATTCAGTCCAATCTTCTCCCCCAAATCCCCGACGACCACGCCCGGGAAGGGAACCAGCGTTTTTGTGTCTCGGATCGGCACCACGAAGGCATGCAGGCCGTGGTTCTTGCCTTTGGAGATCAGCATCGCGTATACTATGGCGTGGGTTGCACATTTCCCTGAAAAATAAATTAGATAGGTATCATCGGTCCGTAAATGACAGAGAATTCGACGAACATAAATAAAAAAACATACATACAGCAATAGAATAGATCTAAGTAGTAACTAAAATTCCGCATACAGCCGAACATTAGACCTAAGGCCTAGGTTACTAATACTACTGGTAGTACTGCTGACACGGAGGGTCTCCTTTATTCCATATTTTTCGGTTAAAAAGCATGTTATCACACTTGTTACAGGGCTTTCAGTGGAAGATTTAATGCACCGTAAGTCCTAAAGGGATCTGTTTAATTCTGAGGGCCGATCCCGGCGGCGGCACTGCAATGCCGGGCCGACCCGTCGTGACGGGAGTGGCACGAGCCCCGAACATACCGTCGCAACTTCGCAAGACAAAAATCAGATTAATATATACTGGTCCCTCAGTGAGGAAACTTTCAGATATTAAGCTCAAAAGAACAGATACTACACTTTGATCTTAGCCAAAAGGCCGAGAAACGGCCGGCGGTGTTTATTTTTCTATTTTGTTTAGATTAACATTTTTAAATTCGTAATATATGTATGAATTTTTTTTTTTTTTTTTTACCCAATCTGACATTTATTCACAAAGAAAATTATACTAGTATTTACAATTGAAACAATTGAGCTAACTGCCGACTGTTGCAAACAGTCTACAGATAGCTCAACTGATCCATATCAACACCAGTCGGAAGCGTCCCCAAGACGCTGGCTGCATTGCCACGCTGTATGGCAATGCTGATACGCTGTGCCAGATATTCACCAGCTCTCGGGTCACGCGTCGCTTCGACCAGACGCTCAGATAGTTTTTTGAAAACCCGAAGAGCCTCGGTACCCCACGGACCTAGGGTCTCGACTCCAAGGGGAGCAAATGTGTAGGCTCTGTCGAGACCTGCATATTTGCGCCTCTTGAGATCTTCGGCCAAATCTGCCGCCGCACCCGCCCTCACGGATGTCCTCGGAAGATGGGAAGGCGCAAGTGTGTCGACGCATGTAGCGTCCCACACAATGGGCCTCCCCAACTCCCATGGGACTAGTGTCATACCGTCGGGCCTCTTACCATCGTCACGCAACAGACCATTCGGTTCGAGAATAGCTGGTACGTTAACGGTGACAAAGGCCCGCCGGATGATGTCGTTAAGGCTAGCGTGGCGAGATATCCGACCAGCGGCCCTAGTGCACGATAATCCGTGATGACCAAGCTGTTCGACAGCAGTACCGCACTGGCATTGATGAGGCGCGCAACACCTTGCACCCAACCGGAGACATGTTGCGATACGGAAAGTTACGGGATCCAATAAAGTACCAGTGTTATATGAAGGAAATGCTTGCAACCAATGTCCTGACTCCCATTTAGAAACGGCCAGGAGGCGGGCATGATCTGCAGAGCTGGAGCACGTTTGTAACAAACAGTTCCGTGTCAACTCACACAGAGGCCCGTCCCATTGCCGTTGGGACAAAAGTGATTTTGGGGGAGCAGCATCGGGGCAAGCACTATGCCAAGCCGTTCGAGCTTCGTCTAAAAATGAAATTTTCAATGACATTCCAGGTGGGACCAAAAGAGAAGGATTTAAAATTTTTTCAACTAAAGAACAAAATGTATGAATGGAATGTCCGATTTGAATAATTCAAAAAGTAATCTACAGGTATGGATAACATGGTCAGATTTTGGTCGGCATTTTTATCAACTTTTAAAATGTTGTAGTAGTTATAGTGACATAACTACAAGTTGGACATAGTATCGCATAGTATTATAATATCTGTGGTATCGCTAAGTTTTTTGTAGATATTTATATGTTCTGTGTGTTAATATTGCAGAACATTTTTTTGTTCTATCATCAATAGTTTCCGCGGCGCATGCGATTTATGGCAAAAAAAATTACACTTTGGGTTACATTATTAAAGTTTTAGTAGGGATCCCTAATTTTTTTCAAGTAATAAATATAGCCTATGTTACTCAGGAATAATGTAGCATTCTAATGGTGAAAGAATTTTTGAAATCGGTCTAGTAGTTTTTGAGTTTATTCGTTACAAACCGTTTGGTTTGTAACGAATAAACTATAAACAAAAAATAAACTATAATAAACATACAAAAATCCAAAAATCCGACCGCTAGACCAACGAGGCATTCGGATAAAAGTATAAAATATCCTACATAAAGATACATTTACTCTACGTTTATCCCAAAATGTTTAAAAATAAATTGTCCCGGGCCGGGCCGGCCAGTTATCTATAATTTTATTTTTAGCGCTAAATATCATGTAGGATGTCTTAGAAGCCAACTTCATCTTTTTAACTTTTTAAATCTTTATCAACCAAAAACCAACAAAAATAGTAGGAGTACTACATTCGGCTGTATGTATGTATACATTTTTTATTTATGTTCACCGAATTCTCCGTCAATTGCAGACTTACCAACCGATAATGATTCCTTACTTCTATAAAGAACTAGCTTTTCCCCGCGGATTCGCACGCGTATTTTCGGTATATTAAGTAGCCTATTGTCTAAGTTAGGCTTTGCTCTAAGCGTACGCCAAATTTCATCTTGATCTACTGAACAGTTTCGGAGATCCTAGGTAACAAAAACTCAGATTTCACAAGCTTTCGGCTTTATAATATTAGTAGGATAATCCCGATACGGTCCCATTACATTTCCGAAATTAGTATTTGCCCGCAAAATATAAACGGGTACATCTCGGGGCATTTGGAGGAGAGAGAGACAGTTTTTGGTTTTTAAAATCCATCTAATAACTCACCTAAAGAGCCCACCCAGAACTTGGCTGCCTCGAAGTCAGGCGAGTGCAGGACGAACTGCTTGGCCTCCGGGTCGTAGGTAGCCGTGGTGCGCATGCCTTTGGCGTTGGAGCCGTGGCCTACTTCTGTCAGGGCGAAGCACCCGCCTGGGAATGGAAATATCAAATGAAGGCTAGTATTTAAATGTGAGTGAGATTCAATACAGCACCTGCCTGTTAAAAGGGTAATAGGATAGTCGGTTTGTTCTTTTATTGGTAACTAGTTTATGCCCGCGTCTTCGCACGCGTTGTTTCTATATTTAACGTTTAAAGGTGATTTCTATCCCATGGGAACGGATGTATGGGATAAAAAGTAGCCTAAGTTTGATTCCAGGATTAGAATTACCTGTACTTATGCAAAATTTCAGCCCGATCCATTCAGTAGTTTTGGCGTGAAGAGGTAACAAACATCCATCCAAACTTTCGCATTTATAATATTAGTGTGATAGTGTGATGTGATGTGATTTAAAGCACACGCTGGAAATTAAGGGAAAATTCTCGCGCTGTTTGCGCTCCCGCTTCCCGGGTTTTTGACGCGCGCAGTGGGTGTCTACCCACTGCGCGCGTCAAATTCGCGCGGTTTATCGCGGTACGTGCGAATTTTAGTGTTTTAGTATGCCCTTTCGGCGTAGATCTAAACAAGCCTATTAGCGCAAAGACAAGTACGCAGCTGTCGGCATCACAGTTTAGAATAACGAAGATCATTAGTTGAACATGATTCACCTATCTTCGCCTTATTGACGTCTTCGACAAAATGATAGTGGTGACCGCGGCCGCTGCCCTGGATCACATTACCAAACATACGGAAGGTCAGTGACACTTTGACAGCTAGGGAGCTGTCAAACATGAACATAGCTTCTGTCTCGGCCTGGAAGACTTTCGGGTCTTCTGCTATCTGAAAAGAATACAATGAAATTAACCAGTCATTTTCGAGCCAAATGGTCTGTAGCGTGACGATGGTAGAGGCCCGACGACGGTATGACACTAGTCCCATGGGAGGCCTATTGTGTGCGACAAACTTGCTCCTTCTCATCTTCCGAGGACATCCATGAAAGCTGGTGTGGTGGCAGATTCCGATGCTCTATAAATCTTAGTCGGCTCTTATGGTATCCACGAGCTGAGTTTGAGGGGTTTTGATTCTTAGTTGTGCTGACTTTTAAAAGCACATCACCAACAGTCAATTAACTTTAAGTTATTTAGTTTATGATGCATCTACAAGCTAAATGATGTGTAGAGTCATGCATTATAATTGAAATTAACATAAAATTGTTAGACACAGGTTTTAAATCCGGCATCACTTAGACATTTTCCTGACACACGGGTCAAATTATTTGTTAAGCAAGTTGCCCTCCAAGTCAATATTAACACACAAAGACATAATATAACGGTCCTGACTTACTATGACTGCTATTATAGGTATTCTTTGTTTAGAATAGAGATAGAAGTAGAATAGTTTGACTTCAATCCATAACATAATTATGGATTGAATAGGTGTTTTGCATAGAAAAACATTTCTTGTTGCAGATGCAATCATAAAACACTCATAATCATCATCACAGCCTTTAAATAACCCAATTTTGTGTATAATATGCTTCTTTTACTAGGTACTTATTATACATAATTAAAAGAGCCTAGCTTTTGTTGTTGCAATGATGCAATTTCTTCCACTTTATTATTTCCAATGCTCTTTTACTTCTTTATACACCATGCGACTTTCTCCTTGATCACTAGCCATAAAAAATGCAAATTGTTTGGATGGATATTTGTAACTTCATCAAACCACCTTGGACTGGAAGTTACAATTAAAGATAAAAAGTTAAATGACTAACTTTTTCCATAGGTATGAAGTTTTCATTGAACATGGCAAACATCCTCTTTACAGTAATATGCCTCTCCTCATCGAGGGGTCGTGTGGCCGCCGTGTGCTGGAACAGCGGGTGTTTCTCCATGAAGCTCCAGATGTCATGCTGAAATACAGGAACACCATTTGTGAAGTGAACTTCAATTTTAGGAGGGGAATGACGTTAATGATTTTGCCTCTCGGTCTTGCAGAACAAGATCTTAATGTATGTACCATGCCAGGTTTGCCAGCTTTTGTTTTTTGCCAAGTCGGGATTTTGAAACTTATTGAGTGAAAAAATCAGGATTCTTTCGTCGAAAACGGGACATCGTAAAAAAATGTACATGTGTATATGTTTATATGACAAGAGATAGCAAAAATAGCCATAGAAAATGTATTTTTATAAAAATTATAATATTTTAAATCAGATTTACCATATCGTTAAATTATTGAGTCTTATTCGTCTTCTGAATAAAAAAAAATTATAATAACAGTTATCGAGTTATCCCCAAAAAGCGGGACTGAGCCTGTCCCGCGCGGAACATTTAATTTTGATTTAAAACCATGTATTTTTATAGTTAGATTAGATTGGTTTGTGCTACGCTCAGACTAGTCGAGCATAAAGGCAAATGGCACAACTTGAGGCTGATGCCAGGCAGAAAGTTCATTAGAAAATTGATTTTCTCTAAAATGTTTCAAGACCCTGTTTGTATTAGATGGATATGATTGTCTTGGTTGACAAATGGAAGACACTTACCTTCAATTTGATGGTGTTCAAATTCTCGTAGATAAGTTTCATTCGCCGCCAATCAAACGAGGCAGTCTTCCTGTATTTGTCCAGAGGGCCAGAGGGCAAATCTGGATAATACTGCTTCAATAGCTCATCAGTAATTACTTTTTGCGACGACATTCTCTTGTAATAAGCAACAAGAAAATAAAAAGGACACACAGTCGCACTATCAGGTTGAACTTTAGCACCAGCACCAGTGCAAAAACAACACACGTTTAATCCGTTTATCAGCAAGGATAATGAATGACATAAGATGGAATGGAAATAATAACTCCAGTTCTTAAGGTACAGTCAGCTGCACAGACATGTATACACTTCCAAGGTTTAACTTTTATTTTACTCGGAACTTTTCAAATAAAAGGACATGCAAACGTTTTTCGTACAAAGTAGTCATCGTACTTCGCCAGAATGCGGTACATAAATTATCTCAATTAATATACACTTACTATTTAGTCAAATTGAAAACTTGGGAGCGTATACATATTTTTGCAGCCGACTGTACCTAGGTACTGTAAAAATCTATAAGTCGACGTCTGCTTCAGTAAGATTTAAAAAAGAAAAAATCGCTTTCGAAAACTTTTCCCGAAGTTTTATTTTCATTTCAATTTCAATCAAAGTAAAGTAGGTAAATGTTGCCAACAGCCAAGCCAACTGCAACTGACTGACTGACTGTACCATCTACCGACCGTGGTCTAAGAAATTTTATGGTCTGTCCTGTCATCACATCATTATAATATTTTCCCAAGCATACGTAACTGTTCGGTGGCCACAAAAAAGGGAGGTTACGTTCATTGGCCGGTGACTATCAAACTTCTCTCTTCTGCTCCCCCCGTGTTCAGGGCGGGGGTTCCGGGGGGGCACGCGGGGATCACGCAATCCGGCACACGCCAGCCGTCATCAAATTCGGAATCCTTACCCCCATGTTAGATTTTTATATGGGGGAGGGGCTTCAGGGGGGCTGGGGGCACGGGGGGTCACAGCACGGCTCGCTTAAAATTTTTTTTTTTAGCCGCAGAAAACTTAGATATACCGCTCACTCCAATGACACGTTGCGCGATCGAGCGGAACACACGATTGTTCGAATCGAAGCGCAACTCGGCTGCGGTCGTCGCTTTGGTTCTCCTCGGTTCTCTTCGTCAATATGTGTCGTTACAACTTTTCCGTCTAGCCCCCTTTCACAACGCGCGATAAGGAACTTCGTTCCAATAAAAAACAACAAGACAAACACAATAACCTCAGCAAAAATGTGCAGTACCCTTGCACCGTGAGGGTGGCGATGGCCAACTTTCCCCAGAATATGACCAGTGTGGCAAAATAATTATCCATAAAATATGTTTGTCATTTAAGATCCTTGTGATAAACCAAAGTAGGTATTAGACTGAAAATATGTCAGAATCATATTCTGTTAATAGAATATGATTCTGACATATTTTTTGACAAATCTGGGCTAAATAAAAATTTGTAGAATTTTTAAAAACATCGTGTATAATAATTACCTACTACAAATGGTGGTAAGTTTTTACTGGTATCCCCTGCGTTGATATTATTTGCAACATAATACGATATCGAGTATAGCTAGGGAATTTTCCATGGTAATGGGCACAGTAGCGTGTATAAATTATTGTGTTTTGAGAACGCAGACGATCGAAATACCTAGTAACCAAGTAGAATTTAGAATGTTTAATGGGACTATCAATCTACCACAACTAGGTAAAACAGGCAATTTTTTAAAGACAATATTGGCATTTGCTTGTTTTTCGATCCATCCAAAATCCGTTTATAGGGTTTCTTCTACTTCGTGAAATAGTTTTGTAGGATGGTATAGAACCCCCCTGTGCGAGTCGACACGCTCTTGTCATTTATATCCACGGAATTAGAAATAAGGGAAATTATTATTCCGTGTCCATTTCTAATTCCGTGTATATATCCCTGGGGTTTGGTTGTTGGTCAAGCTGAGCTTGAGCTTAGCGGGTCGTCAGTTTGGGAGATTTTGTTTTAGAGTTGGCAACTAGATGTATAAATATACTGTCCACTAAACCAAGGTACTGTCACTTTCAGTTTATGAGTATGTCAGTCAGTGTCAATTGTCAACAGTTTTGTTATGTCAAAGCACAATCAGCTGCTTTTTGTTTTGTTTTGTTTTAGAAGTTTGGGTTGTGTTTGCTTGAAGCTTGGATTGTGATTTTCTTTAAAATACAGCGGTCTACTATGTCTATGATGACTATCGGTAAGCATTCAATCAAATTATCTATGATACATACTACAAACAAAACATAAAAAATACAAAACAACTGCAGGCGACGTAGCACCAACCAGGGTCCCTATAGTAGGTAAGTACCTACTGGAGATACGGTAGCTATGTAGGTATAGGTTAGAATTTTTTACATAAAGGTAGAAACCTATAAGTGATTGCCTTGTCTGCGTACTTGGGATGCGTATACGTATAGGTACTTATGTAAGTAGGTACCTACTTACCGTAAATAATTTTCAAAAACGTAAAATTAATAAATAAGCATGAATGGCACAAATGAGGAGGCCGCCTAGGTACCAACCACCAGGCCCAGGCAGCATGGTGGACGAACGTCACCTCCACGGAATTAAACTTCTATTTCCGTGGTCACCTCCGATTGGTGGCCAAGGGACGGGGGAATCACTGGACAAGACTCGCTAGGGAGTGTGCGTTACCCCAGCAGAAAAGTATCTTCTAGAATGAATTAGAGTTCCATAAAGCATTAGTGCGTTATAGGTATGCTGTAAATATGCGCCAAGAAAAAAAATTGGTGCGTGAACCGGAAAGAATGGCGTACTAGTTTTACTACCTAGGTAGGTAGTAATGTACTTACCTAGGTACCTACCTATACAGTTTAAGAATTAGGACCTGGCGTCTTCACAGACGTGTTCGTGATGATGGGCAGAACCTTCAGTTTACACAGTGACACTAGGTATACTATACATGCCCAGCAGTGGTGGCAAACTGGCTAAAATGATGATGATGAGGTACCTAGGTATCTACAAAATATTGATAGAACTAACTACGTAACAACTAAATGTAGGTACCCCTCCCCGTGGCAAGAGGCCATAATATGGCCTGGTAATTATAATTTAATTTTAATCAACCTTATTAATTACGTTAAACAACATCAGAATGTTTCCATGCTGTTTTGTAGGAAATTTTATGGAGAATCCAAATATATATAGATGTTACGAGGTACTTATTAGTAGATAATAATCAAGCAATCAGCGAAATAATGCATCATATCCCATTTCCGCGGATTTTCCGCGGATTTTTGCGGAAGTACTGCCACACAACGGCGGTAGCGGGCGCGGGGCGTGCCAATTGAGAGGCTATCCAATTACATATAGGTAGGTAATACACTTAAATTAATTATCAATCAATCTAAGTGTGCCTACCTACCTAAGTATAAAAGATTAAATCATTAAGAGCAATATCCTTGCTCACTAAAAAGCAATTCTAGTGTAGAGGACACTTTAAAAGCCAATCACGAAATGGAGGCAATGCAATATGCACAACCTATTAACTTCCAAGTAATAGAACTACCCCATTTCTGCCCACCCTACCCACTGGGGGCGCAAAAACCCCTTTTATTGACTCTGCGAAAATTAAACTATTTCACCATTCTTATTTTTCATTTACTTACTGTTTACTGTTTTTTTTCATTTACTGTTTATTCACAAGAAAATTACAATCAAATTATGACTAGTATTTACAATTGACACAATTGAGGTAACTGCAGACTGTTGTAAACAATCTACAGGTTCTCTCTCAGCTCAACTGATCCATATCAATACCAGTCGGAAGCGTCCCTAAGACGCGGGCTGCATTGCCACGCTGTATGGCAATGCTGATGCGCATTTAACCATACCTAGTCTATTTGATTGCTACAGTTAGGTAAACAGGTTTTACTTACTTACTTTTACTTAAAAATACAAGGTAGGTAAGTACCTACCTACCCTACCACGTAGTAGATTGCGTACCTACTCAGCCGACAGGGCTGAATCTTGACCCCGTGGATCAGCATATGTTCCACAACCACCTTTCTATAAATAAAAAAAGCCTTTATTCGGACAACTTATATTTTTCTTATAGAGCTAGCTTATCATAATCTAAAACTTATTCTATGATCCGTTTGCCCTAGTTTGGCATAGGCCTCTTCCAGCTTCTTCCACTCGTTCCTATCCCTGACAATCCTTGACCATAACTTTCCAGCTACAGTTGCATAGTCGTCTTCCTAAAAGGTCTCCTAAAAGGTCTTCCACATTTCCTTTTCCGGTTTTTAGGTTGCCAGTTATGCTCCACCTCTCAGTTCCCCTTACAGTGTGACCTGTCCATCTCCATTTATTAAACCCCGACGCAAAAAGAGAGGGGTGTTTTAAGTTTAACGTGTCTGTCTGTGGTATCGTAGCGCCCAAACGGATGAACCGATTTTCGTTTAATTTTTTTGTGTCATAGATAATTATTATACGAGTATTAAGTATATATTTTATCCCGAGTGTTCTTAGCCATGTTTCATGAAAATCTGTTCAGCCAATAAACATTGGCGGGTATATAAAATTTTTAATTTTGTCTTGTTCTTTCTTACTACTAAAATTACTACTTAAAACCTACCTTATAGTACCTAGTAATTTTAGTAAGAACGGAACTTATAGGAACTATTTACTGCGCGGTCCGACACGCCCTTGCCTGTTTTATTTTATAAGCCCGAGGTTGTACTATAGCCGAGAGATATCTGAAGCGACGGCTTTAGTGCTCCTATATAATCCTCCTCTATCGCCTTTAAAATATTTTACGAGAAAACTGAATTTCAGATTTTAGAATTGAACAATTTCCCAAAGAAAAAGTATAGAATATACCTATTTCCAGTATACCAGTTTACTGGATTGGTATATCTAATACTTCGAAGAAAAAGTGTAGATATAGGTACCTATTGTGGAAAGGTTTATATATTATATATTTGGGAAATTGTTCAATTCTAAAATCTGAAATCCAGTTTTCGCGTAAAATAGGTACTTACCTTACGTAATATAGATAAAGCTATAATTTTCTTGGTAGTTTTTCTGCTTTAGAATATTAAAATATTTGATCCTCTTATTTTCTCATTTCTCGGTAGAATACCAGGATGTTGTTCAAGTAGTTTCTACGGTGCAGCATAAAGTTTTGCTCTGAAGTATCTTAGCTAGAATACAGGTACCTATCCTAGAATCTGGAATATTCCGAATTTCCGTGTTCCTCTATTCTCTAGCTGCCAGTAAAAGCTTCACATAAAAGTAGTAAGTATAAAGTTGAGGACGGTTTGTACGAAAACGTAGAGAAAATATGAGTATCAAGGAAAATTTACGAAAATTGATAGCCCAACAACGATTTTACTTTGAACCATCAGAACTTAGAATGGCTGCAGCGATTTTGTTCAAACATGGCTGAGAAGTAGAACACTTTCCATGACGTCACCTTGCAATAACTAAATTCAAATTTGTTCATCCGTTTGGGATATACGATGCTACTTCATAGACATTACAGACACACAAGACACGTCAGATTTCTAACACGAGATACTCGTAAAGCAAGATCTCTAATAGTTTGATATTCATACAAAAACGAAAAACCGGCCTTGAATTTCTCTTTACTTTCTCTCATTTTTTTAGGTTTTGCGGGACAAATCTCTCGGAAATCCATACCAATATTATAAAGAGGAAAGATTTGATTGTTGGTTTGTTTGTATTGAATAGACTCCGAACCTACTGAACCGATTTGAAAAATACTTTCACCGTTAGGAAGCTTACTTTTCAGGGAGTGACATAGGCTATATTTTATTCCGGAATTCCCACAGGAACGGGAACTACGCGGGTGAAACCGCGAGGCGAAAGGTCTAGTAAAATATATTACTCAAGAATTTCTAAAAAAAACGTACACACTGCACATATAACCTCTTCCTTTCTTTGAATTCGGTTTTACATACGACGTAACGTGACGACGACTATGACGGTTTTCGAGATTTGATATATTATATTTTATTTTATAAATAATCTCGCGCACTCGCTTATCTTACGACATTTATAAAGACAGAAGACACTTAGGTAGACTAACTTAAAAATACATACACAATTACACATACACCTGGTCCATCGGTCTGTCTGGGAGGAAGATTTTTAATTATATCAGTAGATGCAGATTCAAGATTAATTCTACAGACTTTACAACAAAATAATTAGATTTTCAAGATTTGCGGGATAAATACTAATCCCTCGGGAATAGATTTTTAATAGGACCCACTCGAGATCATCCCCTATAAAACTGTAAAAGAATCATTCAAATCCGTCCATAAATGACGGAGAAATCGACGAACATACATAAAAAAACATACATGTAGTCGAACCTCATGAGTCGAACATAGAACCTCCTCGTATTTTCAAAGTCGGTAAATAATTTCTGTGTCGTAAAGTTTAACGGTGAGAGATGTTTTGGATTTCGTACTTAGACGACAGCAAAAGCTTCCTATTTCCCAAAACCAATGAAGTTTTCGGTATAGTTACTTGTCCAAAACATTGCAAAATACTTCAAAATCAGTAACACTTCCCAATTTCCCTGTCAGTTTGTCAATGCAAGCTTACAGAATCAATCCTACTGATTGAACCATCAACAATCGTGGACTGGATTAATTGAAGAGGCAACAATTCAATTGTTAGGTGAGACGAGGGCTCCGACTTTCTGATTAGTTAATCTTTTCGGAAGTATTTCTCAAGGTTCCCCCATAAACTGGCAGAACAAAGAGGGCACTGAGGTTGAGGAAGTCACAGAATATCTACAGGGTCAATGGTAATTCGCCGACACTGCGTGAACTGCAGGGTCTACTCATCATCACGAACACGTTCGCGAAGACGCGAAAGTTATATGCTAATAACCGCTGAAACAATTTTTTTTCCGGAACCCAATGATATCTAAAGACCGATCTCCCACTTCCATTTAAGTTCACACACCCACTGTTCATTCAGGGCAAAGCCGTTTTTAAGTTTAGATTAAAAAAAGCCCTCTAAAAAACGATAAATTGAATGAATAATAGGTATTTACTTAAAAATCATTCATTACATTACTGATCTATCAGTAGTTACTACCATAAGAATTAATTTTGAACTTTACTGCACTAGATTGACGAACTCGGTGGCGCGGCGGGCGAAGGTCCGCCTGCGGTGCAGGAGGTTGCGGGTTCGATTCCCGCCTTGGGACTAATGTTTGTATGATCTACAAACATTTGTCCCGAGGCGGGACTTCTGCGCCACAGAGGTCGTCCTTATAATATTAGATGTTGTGGATACTTTACCGACTAATCAATAAGACGCTGGTGAAAAAGGTACGATCTGCAGATATTTGTTCAGGATTTCCATTATTCCAGCCAGGACGTGGCCAACATCCATTTCGTCTATGGATTGTGCAACGGGAACGCTAATGCTGCTGTAAGAGAGTATGCGAGAAGATTTCCCAATAAACCAACCCCGAATGCTCGCACATTAAATATACGCATAATTAAATATATCTATCTACTAGACGATCGCCTCGCGGTTTCACCCGCGTAGTTCCCGTTCCCGTGGGAATTCCGGGATAAAATATAGCCTATGTCACTCCCTGAAAAGTAAGCTTCCTAACGGTGAAAGAATTTTTCAAATCGGTCCAGTAGTTTCGGAGCCTATTCAATTCATACAAACAAACAAACAAACAAAAAATCAAACCTTTCCTCTTTATAATATTATTATAGTATAGATGTAGTGTATTGTAATAAGTATATCAGTTATCTAGTACCCATTACACAAGTTCTGCTTAGCTTGGGGCTAGATAATGCTGTGTGAATTGTCCAGCATTATTTATTTATTTTATTTATAAAAGTCAAAGTATGTAACTCTGTCTGTTACCTTTTCTCGTCTAAACGTCTGAACGGATCTTTGTCGAGTTTGGCAAGGAATCCACTTCCTTGCATAGGTTGTCCGAGGAAGGACATATGCTACTTTTAATCCAGGATAAACGCCTCCGAAACTATGAGCAGTTTAAAAAAATACAGTGAAAAGTTTCCCACATTTTCCGTTCCTGCTGCGTTATTTCGTAGCAGTTCGGAACTCGTAGAGCCTCTACGTTCGTAGCAGTTCGTAGCCCATGGAAGCCATTGCCGTGGCGGTCACGCCGTAAGGCTGCCTTTCCACCAGAGATGTGCTACGGTGCTAAGTTTCCAGCCGACCAATAGGATCGCTTCATTATCGCGTAATTTTTGTCAGGTATAAAAATGACGCGATAATAGAGCCATCCTATTGGTCGGCTGGAAACTTGACCCCTGCAACTCAGCCCGTGCATGTCGTAAGAGTAGAACCTAACCTACCGCAGGAAGATCAGCAGCTTCCTTCAGTGTATGTTTAACACCGCCTCCGCGATCTCCAATCCGCCTGCCAAGCGTGGTGATGCCAACACCTGTGCCGCCTGATGGAGAGGCGCTACATTCATATCGGCCGGTAACTCGTTGAGACACTCCGTTTAAATGCTCAATTTTATTGCTAAGGTTAATAGTGGTGTTCACCAAAAGATAATCGATCAATTAGGCAGCTTCGTCGGTTAACTTTGACGTTTAATGTATGAAAACGTGTGTCAAATGAGACAAAACTACTGTTTAAAATTTAACCATCGGTTGGTGAACTTATGTCTTAATAGTGGTTTTAAACTGCATGTTTAGCTAACTTTCTGGGTCTGAAATCTCGCTCCGTTTGCATAGTTTAGAAAGAAATGCCCTCTATTTCAACGCAGATTGTTGGCCATTTAGCGCTCTGACGGAGGAGAAGAAGCTGAAGTGAACTTTATTGCGTTGCACTTAGAATATAAAATGTTTTTTTGCCAGGCCCAGAAAGATAGGGCAGAAAAACTAATGTCAACAGGCCATAGATATTCAGATTATTTAAGACCCTGTTGGGCATACAATAGCGTACATTTGTAAACGTTCGAAGCGGTCCGTAACTCGTGGGCGCTACGCCGGCGCCGCCGCTCCGTCAGTCGTTTTCCAAGTGGTGGGGGGAGAGCACGCGCGGGCCCATAACTTTTACCGAAATGATCGCGAAAGGTAAACTTAGGAGTTTTTTATTTCTCTATATAATTTGGAAATTAATTTATTATTTAAAAACAAAAAAGCCATAGAGCGGCATCCTTTAAAAAAAATCCATTATCCGATTTATTTCAAAACTGTTGTGGAACGTTTGCGGTTTACAGTTTTTTTATTTTCTTTTTTTGTTTTAGTAACCCCATTGGTGCTACTCCTCGTCACTATACACAGTTACGTGTGTTTTGGTAAGTTTTTATTGTTATTTTATTACTATTCCCATGTTCAAATACTTTAACAACAACTGAAATATATAGGGTGTTTAGTATTGCGACCGACGTAATAATTTATTTAGATTATAATATACATTGAAGAATACAGAACAAGTTATTTCGTGGCATTACAGCCACAAACAAAAAAGATATGACGACTCAAAAGTGAGATATAACGTTATTACAAAAAATTAAAAAATCATATTTCAGCAACCGTGACATCTAGGACATTGAATCTACCGGAGATATGTATAAGTAACTAGCTGCGCCCCGCGGCTTCGCCCCCGTGGAAATTTATGTTTCCAACTTTCTTAATTTTTTCTTTCATGAGAACCTTCTCCTGACAATAACAAACACAACAAAGACAGAATTAGCGAAATCGGTCCAGCCGTTCACGCGTGATGCCGTGACCAAGGAAAACGGGTTTCATTTTTATATATATAGATATACAATATTATAAAGAGGAAAGATTTGATTGTTTGTGTTTGTATTGAATAGGCTCCGAAACTACTGGACCGATTTGAAAAATTCTTTCACCGTTAGGAAGCTTACTTTTCAGGGAGTGACATAGGCTATATTTTATCCCGGAATTCCTACGGGAACGGGAACTACGCGGGTGAAACCGCGAGGCGATCGTCTAGTAAGTAACATACGGTAATACGAATTTCCTTGAAAAATTATTGAAGTAGGTATAAAAAGTAAAGTTTAAAACAATAACTCAAAAAGCACAGGTTAGATGCATGAGTTTGTCTGTAAAATAAAAAGAAATATTGAGTAAAAATAACAAAATCGGTTACCACTTCTTGATGAACAAAATCGATTGTCATAAAAATCGAATCGGTAAAGCCACAAATCGTACATGATGATTGTCAGTCGAATAAGACAACGCCGTATTACCAAGGCGAGCTTACCTCTTACAATAAGAACATAGACAAGATAAGCTATGTAAATCTAACGCGGGGCCGCGATGACTCCCTCTTGGCCGATCGGGCCCGTTCGCACGAGTACCTTGGCTTTGATACGCCATTTAATACGGATTCTACACAATTTCTATCGTATGACTTATCACACCTGCAGGCCTCGACTCTGGGGCCATTTCGGGCGCGGAAGCCCAGATGTACCATGTTGTAGAAGGAAAGGTGATGAGAAAAAGTCAGAAGTATTTAAACGTGTAGAAAAAAATGCTCAGCTCAGCTGTGCTGTAATTCAGTGCTTTGCTTAGAATTGCACATAAATTTAATAATATTATTAGGCCTACGTACCTCATCATCAGTCCAGTGCGCATCCAGCATCCGCCTGCAGTATTTCGCAGGTCATCATCCCACCTGGCCGGAGGGTGTCCTACACTACGTTAGCCGAATCATGGTCTCCACTCAAGGACACGTTAAGCCCAGCGGTTGTCGGTTCTTCGCAAGATATGGCCGGCCCACTGCCACGTCAGCTTTCTAATTCTTAGATCTAATATGCCGATAACTTTGGTAGAGACACAGATATTATAATACTATACTAGCATGACACATGGCCATTGGTCACCCTGTATAGGCAACCGAGTAAGGTCATGAAGCAATTTCTCGAGATAGTGCCTACCAGTGCGGCTTTGTGCCACTAAGTACATACCTGTAGAGATAAAAATGCACGCCGAGTGTAGGCGTTTGTAGGCGACCTTTGAAGTTTTGTGGAGGGGGCGTGCATTCATTAAGAATGTAAGCGGGTTAACTACGAACCTTATTTGTGTTGGAAGAACAGCAACGTTTCACCCTTACATCCGTAATGAATTCGTCGAACTACGATAGTTTTTATAGTAAAAAGGACGTGCATTTGAAGACTGGTTTATCTCTACCTACATATTTGCAAATGCTTTTGATATGGGGAACATTTTGCTTGTAGTGTATTTTTAGTCGACTGCGCAAGGAGATTCTTTATTCTTTATGTATTCGGTTCGTATTTACTTCCGCGGGCATAAGCTTTTTTATTATTGTGATATCTGTGTATTATTGTGATATATTACAGACTTCTCAGTCTAGTTTAGGCAACTGAGGCTACATAATAGTTTGAACAAGAATTTTATTATGTAGTAAACTTATTTCATTATGTCTGACAAATTAATTACCTATGTAATGTTTTTGTAATGATTCTCTTTGCAATAAATTTATTATTATTTGTGATGGCCTCCCGAAGTCGGGGCCAAGGCGAGCACACTCCGTCGCTTCTTAAAGGTTTCTCTAAGCGTATGAAAAATGCTTGATTTGTTCGATTGGAAATTTTCAGAAAGGTTGGTCGGCGGGATAGTAGAGTGTCTGGAAGGATTTCTTGATAATTTTAGATTTTCCTAGCAAACATCAGAGCCTTTGGTCGTATGATATACGCAGTCCTCGCGGGCTTTGCTCCTTTGCGCGTACACTTTTGCACTATAAATGTCCTGATACCTGGCTAGTCTTTGTTGAGACTGGCCGCCGAAAATTCGGCGAAAATTCGGCTAGGAGGGCATCATAGTCAGTCCTCGCACAAGTGCTTGTCACTTCACAGCCACAGACAGCCGAGAGAGGGAGATAATCACACTAATATTATAAATGCGAAAGTTTGGATGGATAGATGGATGGAGGGATAGATGGATGGGTGTTTGTTACGTCTTCACGCCAAAACTACTGAACAGATTGAGCAAATCGGTGTAGCTCTAAGCCTGGAATCAAACATAGGCTACTTTTTATCCCATAAATCAGTTCCCATGGGATAGAAATTACCTTTGAACGTTTCCATAGAAAGAACGCGTGCGAAGCCGCGGGCAGAAGCTAGTAAAATATAAGCCTTTTTGCAACGACCGAATGAAATTAATCACACTAATATTATAAATGCGAAAGTTTGGATGGATGTATAGATGGATGGATGTTTGTTACTTCTTCACGCCAAAACTACTGAATGGATCGCGCTGAAATTTTGCATGCAGATAATTCTAGGCCTGGAATAAAACAGGCTACATTTTATCCCATTAATCAGTTCCCGTGGGATAGAAATCACCTTTAAAGGTTTCCATAGAAACAACGCGTGCGAAGCCGCGGGCAGAAGCTAGTGATAAATAAAATTGTTTTGACATTACATTCGTTGTACTTATATCATATTCTTTTTGTATCTTTAGTCTGCCATGGTCTGCCAAGCTTCAACATTAATATGGAGAAAATAGGTGAACAGTAAAACTTTTATCTCATTTAGTGAAATAGGTATGTCAATAAAGTCAGTCAGTCAATAGAATTATCAATACCAAGTTTCAGAATGAAGCCCGGCGTCTTGACGAACTGGTTCGTGATGATGGGCAGAAGGTGTAGTTCCGCAGTGTCAGTGAATTATCAACAACCCTGTATATCCATTCAAAAATACTTCCCAAATAATAATAATTATGTATTATTATATTAAACACTAGCTTCTGCCCGCGGCTTCGCACGCGTTGTTTCTATGAAAACGTTTTGAGGTTATTTCTATCCTATTCTATTTTTGAGGTTATGTCAAGTCACACTTGAATGCTATCGAACGGAATAAATAGTATCCTATGTCCGTCTCCTGGCTCTAAGCTACCTCCTCACCAATTTTCAGCCATATCGGTAAAGCCGTTCTTGAGTTATAAATAGTGTAACTAACACGACTTTCTTTTATACATATATATAGATTCACACAGCATCATCTAGCCCCTAATAAAGCAAAACCTAAGTACCTATGCTATGTTATGAGTATTAGTACCAAATGGCCGATATTACATTTAATCAAATATTATGTTTAGAAATATCCTTAAGGCCTTTTGTCAGTGGAAAATAAATGTGACAATAAATGTCTTGTTTATTTATTATTACCCTTCCCCGCGGTTTCGCACGCCTATTCTAGGTAAATAAGTAGCATACAATCTAAGTTAGGCTATGTCCTAAATGTACGCAAAATTTCATCTTGATCTGTTCAGTAGTTTTGGAGATCTTATCTAACAAAATTCACATTTCACAAACTTTCAGCTTCACGATAATAATAGGACTTATACTCGTATACTTATATTTTTTATATTACATAATGCTTAATAAAACAACATTCAAATATTTGTCCCGCGGTGGGAATCGAACCCGCAACCAGCATCTCAGGCGGATCTGCGACTGTGCAACAGAGATAGAAAACTTTAAAGTATATTCATTCGTAAGGACGGGACAAGTTATAAACTTGTTTTTAAGCCTCAGCGCGCAGCCTGCATAATTTACCTGGGCTTAGGTAAGTTTGTACTCTGATACCGAGGTAGCAGAGCCCTGAGTCCGGTTGACGATCGTATCGAGACGTGATCGTGTCGACTCAGTTTTGAATGGAATAAGTTTTATTATTTTACTAGACGATTGCCTCGCGGTTTTACCCGCGTAGTTCCCGTTCCCGTGGGAATTCCGGGATAAGATATAGCCTATGTCACTCCCTGAAAAGTAAGCTTCCTAACGGTGAAAGAATTTTTCAAATCGGTCCAGTAGTTTTGGAGCCTATTCAATACAAACAAACAAACAAACAATCAAATCTTTCCTCTTTATAATATTAGTATAAAAAAAACCTTTATTGAAAGTAAGCTTTTAATGCATTGTAACCCAAACTAAACGTGTATACAAAATTTCAGCTCAATCGGTTGAAGATATCTGCTTCAAAATTGAGTAGCAAGATTCAACCCGTACAAACATAGTTAGGTACTTACATCATTGCAAGTCAAATAAAAGCTTGTTAGATGAAGACGTCACGATCACATCTCGATACTATCGTCAACTGGACTTATCCTTTCAGATAGCGTTTGAAGAAATTATTCTTGACGATGAAACTGTTCAGGTGTTTTAAAGAAAACTTTCAAGTTTATACTTTCAGTTAGGTAGGCTCTCAAGTCAAACGAGTATCCAAAATGATTAAATCACATCACGGTCAGTTTGCACTAAAACTACTGAACGGATTGGGCTGAAATTTGCATAGTTGTAGGTTGATTTTTTACAACACGTACGGCTATTTAAAAAGACGCGGGCAGCAACTAGTTTCATTATAAAATTATGTACCTGCCTAACTTTAGAAATGTTACGTAATAAAATTTTATAATGATTGTTGATATGAAAAATTTATTGTAAAAAAAAAATACGTACATGAAGGTGTTCTCTGTCCAATTCCACTTGAGCTGGAAACCCAGTGGAACTAGGCACTTACAGCTTATTGCGAAGTTCTATTTCCAATTTTCCTTGCATTAATTTGTCGCAAAAACTCTAATTATAATTTTCCTCAAAACTCACCCGACAAGCGAGGTACGGTACGAAGTAGCATTCAAACTTTTATGCACAATGTTTCCAACAACTTTATTGTGGAGGAGGCCATCTTGGCGGCAATTTTATTAACAACTTTTTAATTTTAGAACGTACTTTGTTGAAGTTTTGACTTAAGTATTTGACTATTTTGGTAGCGTTGTCTTCTTCCCAGGTTAATGCAATGAGTTTTCATACCGAAAGGCTTTTTATGTTTCGAATTAATTATGAACGACCAATGATGTTTTTTGGTTGTAGGTATCTCGGAGGTTTCACTGAATAAACAAAATACCTAGGTAGTAGTACCTCACACATTTACGTCCACTGTTGAATATGTCAGGTAGGTAGTAAACGAGTAAAATTAAACATGTAAAGTAAGAGTAGGTTAGGTAGTGCCTATCAACCACATCTACACTATCTATTTTTGTTAGTTCTCATCCCGTCAATGTTAAAATCTACTCTGTTCGAAGACAAATAGAAGTTCGTTATTGTATGCAAATCAAAAAGATCATAAATATCCTAAATCCAATACAATTTGTACACATGTGTACCTATCTAAATCTCATTGTCTCAATACAATGCATTGGAAACATTGTCGAAAGTCGAAAGAGAACATGAGGAAAACGGCTAAGACACGTTTGCATTCGAGAATCAAATCTATTTGGTATTGCCAGCTCTACAAGCACAAATACCCTTAAAAAATGTATAATATTCAGTTAGTTGCAATATTTTACACAATATAAAACAGAAATAGAATATAATAATGTAACACTTATATAAACGGGTAAACGTATCTGGTTTTCGCATAAGGTATTTAGAAGAACCAACCTATATGTAATTCTGTCACCTGGAATCGCATCACCCACTCAATTATGAAAGCAGGCCCTATTTTCCCTGTGCGTCTACTTGGCAAAGTACCTATAATGATAATAATAATGTCCTCGTAGCCGAATTCCGACCACGGCGGCCAGTCTCACCGGAGACTAGCCAGATGCGCAGGACATATTATAGTGCACAAGTGTGTGCGCAAACACAGGTGCACTCTCGGTTCCCTCACTCTCATAATCCGATGAGACGGCACACCGACATGACCGGGGAGAGGTCAAGCGCAGGACCAACGGCTTAACGTGTTTTCCGAGGCACCGGGGTGTAACACCGCCAAGTTCCTGACTCCGGACTGCTACAGTGAATTTTCTTGCTAGAAAAACCGCAATAACAACTATTGGCCAGACCCGGGATTTGAACCTAGGACCTCATAATCAGCTGTTGAACAAGGTGACCGCTAGACCAACGAGGCAGTCATATGTCATCTTCAAAATACCTCTGCTAGATGTGGCAACACTACCTACCAACCGATACTCGAAACTTAAATCCGATAAGATGTGTTGGACTACATAACTTTGTTGGGATTTCACGAAAGATTTCCTTACATTGACGAAGAAACTGGAAGAATCGAGATCTTATAACTTGATGGAAGAACTTTCTTGCTTCAGAGTTAAACCTGTGTTGTTGTTAGTTGTCGCTGTATACGTTATTCTCAGTTCGATTGGAGTAAATTGAAAAATAGTTTCCTATGTATACAGGGTTTTTGGTAAAATGCACACTACGTAAAATGCAGGTTCTGCCAACGATCACGTTTGTGAAGACGCCAGGTCTCACGCAGTGTCAGTGAATTACCAATAACCCTGTATATGTATATATTTTAAATCTTTTTAGGGCTCCGTACCTCAAAAGGAAAAAAGGAACCCTTATAGGATCACTTTGTTGTCCGTCTGTCTGTCTTTCTGTGTGTCTGTCAGCCTCCTTTTCTGGGGTGGAGAGGTATCGAGTTGAAATTAACATGAAATACTCAAGTCCGTAACCTCTTGAAACCTCAATTTAAATGAAACTTTTAGGTCATCGCAATCAAAAGTTACAGCCGTTTACGTCCAGTCCGAATATTGTGAAATTTCCAAAAAAATCACATGCACATAAAATCTATAGGGTACTTCCCGTAGACCTAGAATCATGAAATTTTTAAGAAACAACGTCTTATAACACAAGTAAGTACCTGAAGAAAAAAATCGGAAACTGTAAATTTGTAGTTTATTCTTAAAATAAAAACTTTTGACACTCGCCATGGACCAAAATCTACTAAACTACGGGGTACTTCCCGTTAACCTAGAATCATAAAATTTGGGAAGGAGCAAGGTCTTACATACAGCACAAATAAAGGAAAAAATCCTAAAACCGTATATTTGTAGTTAATTAACAAATAAAAATGTTTGATTCTCGCTTTGGACCAAAATATACAGGGCATCTCCCCGTTGAACGAGAATCATGATATTTGGCAAGAAACAAGGTCCAACAATTATACGGAACCCTTTGTGCGCGAGTCTGACTCGCACTTGACGTTTTATTTTAATATAATGAAGTTTTGTCTCACAGTGACTATACCACTCCAGTTAGAGATCAATTCTTAATAATATAAACATCACAAAACCCGCAAACTCGACATAAAATTACATTCAATAAATGTTTTCGACGAGGGAATTTCATCTACTTCGCTATTTCTTATAGAGGAACTACCTACATTATTATAAACTAGCTTCTACCCGCGGCTTCGCACGCGTTGTTTCTATGCAAACCACGGAACTAGAAATATGCAAACGTTTTGAGGTTATTTCTATCCGATGGGAACTGATTTATGGGATAAAAAGTCGCCTATGTTTGATTTCAGGGTACTATACCTGTGTGCAAAATTTCAGCCTGATCCGTTCAGTAGTTTTGGCGTGAATAGTTAACAAACATCCATCCATCCAAACTTTCGCATTTATAATATTAGTGTGATTACCCTGAACGTGTGGGCTTACGCACTATAATAACAAAAACCTTGGTAACTACATTCTCCCAGTCTTCGTTGATTCTGGCCGCGCCCCCGCCGCGCCGTAGCCGAAATACGGCTTGGAGGAAACCACCATCATCACATTTTCGCATAACATCACATCTATCACACTTTTCCATACTCACATGTCGCATAGAACCGTAGAACGTTACAACTCGTCTACAAACATCTCTTTGAACTCACTTCAAACAAAGGGACTTTTCCATTACCCCTAAACCCTTTGCAACATCGCTTGTTACCCGCGAATTCGCTGGCATAGTAGATACGCTGCTAGTTGTATTAATAATTCTCACACTCAATCCCATAAAAGCGAGGGAAAACCTCCATTTCCTCAAAAATATAAGTCTCGTCCCAGACCATGGCGACTATAAAGACCCTTTCTAACTGGACCCTTTCTCGTTAATATAGATTGACTATTTGGGGTTAATAGAATATTTTCATATGTGCGAGAGATTGGTATTGGTACTTACGGTATCAATACCGATTTCTTCATCTATACTAATATTATAAAGAGGAAAGATTTTATTGTTTGTTTGTATTGAATAGGCTCCGAAGCTACTGGACCGATTTGAAAAATTCTTTTACCATTAGAAGCCCACATTATCCCTGATGAACATAGACTACTTTTTACCACGGGAAAATGCTTCATTCCTACGGGAAAACGGGTAATAGGACAACGGGTAGTAAGAAAGCAGATAGTAACCAATAATAAAATAATGGGCCTATAGAGAAGGCTACTAGAATCTCGATGGATCTTGGTAGCAATTTGACTAAAATCGGTATCTACTAAACAATTCTGTTAGCTAGCCGGTTTTAGAACACTGAGAGAAGTATACAGGGTGAATTTTTTCGACGTTGCAGTAAGGGAAATTACCTTAACCGGTGTAGCTACAGGAAAATGGTCTTAGGAGACTATCCATATTTTATTGAGAAATTTCCATCCCCATTCTGGTTTAAAAAAAAAACAGTTAGCAATAGCATGGGCATTTTACTCTAAAACTTTTTGATGCCAATCAATCCTGTTTCTTACACTATAATATCTGTTTACAGTATAATATCTGTTTTAGTACTCCAACTTCAGTAAGTTGGAGTACTAAAACAGTCAGAAATCGCAAAAATAAAAATAATATGTATCTTTGTATAGTGTTAGATAATGATAGAAGATCAGAGGACGACAGTGCTGGTGCTGAGATACGATCAACCGAGCATCGCTAGCTTAACACATCGTCAACTTATTATGAAAATATCTTAAGGCAAAATAGCTTAAAAGTTCCGAGCACCTATAGCTCCTGCCTGATCACTTAATCTGCAGTACGCTGCTGGAACCCGACCGGCGGCGGCGTTGCGCCATCAATTTCCCGTTGATGCATGATGCTTGCTATCCAACGCTGATGCATTGCGGTATCAAAAGGCTTCGTGTCCCACTTGCACACGGGTATCGTCAAAATTATTTTCTAGATTGCACTGGTCTTCCTCTTAATTATTTTCTAGATTGCACTGGTCTTCCTCTTAATTATTTTCTAGTTTGCACTGGTCTTCCTCTTAATTATTTTCTAGATTGCACTGGTCTTCCTCTTAATTATTTTCTAGATTGCACTGGTCTTCCTCTTAATTATTTTCTAGATTGCACTGGTCTTCCTCTTAATTATTTTCTAGATTGCACTGGTCTTCCTCTTAATTATTTTCTAGATTGCACTGGTCTTCCTCTTAATTATTTTCTAGATTGCACTGGTCTTCCTCTTAATTATTTTCTAGTTTGCACTGGTCTTCCTCTTAATTATTTTCTAGATTGCACTGGTCTTCCTCTTAATTATTTTCTAGATTGCACTGGTCTTCCTCTTAATTATTTTCTAGATTGCACTGGTCTTCCTCTTAATTATTTTCTAGATTGCACTGGTCTTCCTCTTAATTATTTTCTAGATTGAACTGGTCTTCCTCTTAATTATTTTCTAGATTGCACTGGTCTTCCTCTTAATTATTTTCTAGATTGCACTGGTCTTCCTCTTAATTATTTTCTAGATTGAACTGGTCTTCCTCTTAATTATTTTCTAGATTGCACTGGTCTTCCTCTTAATTATTTTCTAGATTGCACTGGTCTTCCTCTTAATTATTTTCTAGATTGAACTGGTCTTCCTCTTAATTATTTTCTAGATTGCACTGGTCTTCCTCTTAATTATTTTCTACTGACTGTCTGAAAGGAATATTCTCAAAAAGTACCTACCGAACGGATTTCACACGGTTTTCAATGGACAGAGTTTCATGAGAGATTCATGAGGAAGGTTTTAAGTGTAATTTATTTATTTATTAATAAAAAGCTTCACCAACCACGTACATATCACGCATTTAATTTAAATATTTTATTTTATTGATCAAGTATTTATTGAGATGGGCTGTAATATGACGATGAGTGTAGAAAATGTCAGCGACATTATTTTTAAACTATCTTTAAGGCGGTACCCTACCTCGTTATTGTGTGAAGAGGATAGGCATAGGATTTCGCGTTCACAGGAGCGGGACTGAGCAAAGCGGCGTAAGCCCAAAAATCAAGTTTTTAGTAGTTATTTGCTCCCCACACACATTAGAATAGTTAATTGAAAAAAACAACATATAAAATGTTCTTTATACTTAGCTCAATTACTATGCTTAATCTCAAGATCGTATCATCTGTATTTATTGAGAAATTAGGGTTATAGTAAAAAATTAGAGGTAACTTTGCGATTTTTTTCTATCGAGAAAATTTTATGGAATCGTGTTTTCGAAACATATGATCGATAGAATAAGTCCTGAACTTTACCATATATAAATTTCAAAGTTAAATATTCAGTAGTTTGGAAGATATGGAGGTCCGACGGAGTTGAAAATAAGCAATTTGAGGGTAGGTACCCCCTTAATTAGTTATTTTTGGGAAACGTCGCGTCGCCCAATAATAAGTTCCCACAAATAGCAACACATTAAACTATTAACATAACCCTCCTTCTTGCGCATCATCATCATCAGCCTATATTAGTCCACTGCTGGACATAGGCCTCCCCTAATGAGCGCCATAGCGCCCTGTCTTCAGCCTGCCGCATCCAGCATCTGCCTGCAGTCTTTCGCAGATCGTCATCCCACCTGGCCGGAGGGCGTCCTACACTAGGTACGTTTGCCGAGTCGTGGTCTCCACTCAAGAACTCGTTTACCCCAGCGGTTGTCGGGTCTTCGCGAGATATGGCCGGCCCACTGCCACTTCAGCTTGCTAATTCCTTCTTGCGCAGTCGGGTAAAAATAACAGTCAGTGACCAATAGTGCTCAGTTTACTTTATCTATTAATTCCTTTTATAATCTCTACTAAACTACTCTACTACCCGTGCCAAGTCGGGGCGGGTGGCTAATATCTTATAATCTGAAAATTTCTGATAGTCCCGTTTACGAGTCTTGCTTATTACGTAGGATGTTTTGAAAAAATATAATTGAAAAGAATTTATATTTTCTATGTGCTAAATAAATGTTTTTAAATTGAAAAGAAAATAAACTTTACTATTATTTCAATAGACTTCATTTTCCATTGAATTATATATATCATCCTCAGTTTTATTAGACAATCTACGATCCCTCTTTCATACATTTAGCAAATTGGTTCTCGAGTAACTGCGCTTGTTTGCAAAATAGAATTCTTGGAAACTCTATAATGTATGCCATTTATAGGGATGAAATTTATACTTACCCTATCTACGAGTATTTGACGACCTGTTCTGTTTCGCACTGGGCGAAGGTCCGCCTGCGACGCAGAGGAGGTTCGGGTTCGATTCGACCCTCAGGACAAATGTTTGTACGATCGACAGGTATTGGTTCCGAGTGTTCAGGGTAACCTGGGTTATTTCAAAATAAATAATATGGTAAACTAGTTCTTTCGCGGCTTTGCATGCACTGTTTCTATAAAAACGTTTTATATCCCATGGGAACTGGTTTATGGGATAAAAAGCTTGAGCAAAATTTCAGCCCGATCCGTTCAGTAGTTTTGGCGCGCAGAGATAAAAAAAACATCCTTAAATCTATCCATACATCTAAAAACTTTCGCATTTATAAAATTAGGGTGATGTAAATTATATCTTACCTATCTATGTTTAAATTGTAATAAGTATCTCAGTTATCTAGTACGTACATTACCTACCCCTTAAATAATAATTATGCTACATGTAGCTACATGATGCTGTGTAAATTGTCTAGCATTATGTATTTATTTATCTAGTTATCATTTCTGTTGGACCTGTATGTACCTAGTTATTCTGTGGTCGCGTTGTGTGTGACTCTACTCTTCATTTCACCAGCCCGTATTTCCCACAGCTGGGCGTAGGCCTCTAACACGCGTAACACAAAACTTTACTACTTCCATAGAACTTTACTACCGAAAAAGTCCGAAAGGACAGACTGTGGCATTAATTTCGGACCTTCTCGCTCTCAGCGGGGCTAACATTAACGAACTCTCGTTCGTTTGTCAGCTTTGCTGAATTTTTCTCGTCATTTTGTCTTGAGATCAAGGAGATTGCCTCTCTTGCCATGAGTAGACACAGTATTCAATTTAATTGAATTCATTTATTCATGCCATACATTCAAAGGAAATGCAATTAACTGAAACATATTTTTCGATACATTCTAAAACAAAATTAAATAAAACACTCAAATTATTTTTAGCACTTGAATTCACTTAGTAACAGGTGAGATTGCAGTCAAACGAAGGTCTATTCCATGTTTAAAATCTCCTCATATCTTGAATTTAATGATGAGCTTTTTAAACAGGGTGATGAGATTTTTAAATACCTCCCTTATATTCCCTCTTTAAAATTCTCATCATTTCTGATTGGACTCGCGATATCGTCGACCATCTAGCAGGTGGTCTACCGGTCCTGCGTCTGGTAACTCGGTACCTACTCTAATTAATTAAATTCTCAAAACTTTGCACTCGGAAGGGTGCACTTTTAATTTTGCCAAACTTTAATAAGTAGGTAGTACCTACGTATTTACAAAATTTTAAATAAATAAGTTTGTTCTACGATGTCGCGTAAACCGGATTCCTTTCCACTCGTTACTAATTAACTTCCTAGGCTAAATTGAAATTAATTGAATGTTTCATTGTAACCACAAGTACCTTCTATGGAAAACGCCATATTAAATATTAAAGTTTTTTTTTATGAAATAAAATACTGACCAATCTAGAAGTGCTTCCTATTTTTAGGGTTTCGAAGATCGGTTTCGAAACCCTTATGGTCTCGCTTTGTCTATCCTTTTTTCTATCATGAAAATAACCATAGCTACCGGCTGTTATTTCAGAAAATTAAAAAAAATTACTCGTAAAAAAAATGCATTTTCATACACAGAAATTCCATAGAGCTTCCCGTCCCGCTTTTAGTACGCCTGCAATGACGTACTTTCTACCTTATGTTTAGAAAAGGAATAAGCAACTTGCTGATCATGTGTGGTGAAGTAGAAACGTAGGTACTGATCACGCCTCAACACCTACCGCATCCTACAATAGAGCTCTTAATATATGTAGTATGCAGGCATGTGAAAGGCATCAGCGCTCATCTATAATTCCTGAAGGCTGAAGCCCTGCTGAAATGGACGTGGAGCTCCGCCGGGACGCGACGCCACCTGGTGTCTCCCAATGAGACTGAGTTGCTGGAATTTAGTTCGCTGATTTCCTGCGGATATTGAAATTGAGGGAGCTAACGATTATATTTATAGACTAGACGATCGCCTCGCGGTTTCACCCGCGTAGTTCCCGTTCCCGTGGGAATTCCGGTATAAAATATGGCCTATGTCACTCCCTGAAAAGTAAGCTTCCTAACGGTGAAATAATTTTTCAAATTGGTCCAGTAGTTTCGGAGCCTATTCAATACAAACAAACAAACAATCAAATCTTTCCTCTTTATAATACTAGTAGTTCTACGAACAGTAGACGTCGCGAACACTAACTTTTTTCAACAATTAATTTACATAATACATAATGTACTAAAGTAATTTTATTTAAAACGGGATATTTTGGTACCTAGGTAGGTACCTATAGATATAGATTTTCATTTTGGAGTAACACGATAGGCGATGGTTTAATGACTGAATTAGTGCAATATTTATTATTATATAATACTCTATTATTATAAACACGTAAGTTTGGATGCATGGATGTTGGAATGCTAGCTATTAGGTACTATGTATTAGGTACACGGATTGGGCTGAAACTTTGCATAGATGTAGGTTTAGACCTGCAATAACACAAACGTTTATATTTAGGGTTTCGAGACCGGTTTCAATGCCCTTATGGTCTCGCTTTGTCTGTCCTTTTTCCCGTCTTAAAGATCTCAGCAATTACCGTAGCTATTACCTTGAAATTTAAATTGTGATGTTGACGTTTCTAAAGATGCCTACAGTGTCATGTGGGGCATAAAATGAAAGGTAAAGGTTTAAAAATATTTTGAAAAAAGTCGAAAAATTACACCTCTCCTACTTTGGTACTACTTCGGTGTATTCAATTCGGTTTATCTAGAAAATATATGAAATAGTGGCCATACGTATAGCCACTAGGTAATCAAAGGGAAATAATGTTGATCAACTCGGATCTACCCCTTTGTGATAAGTTATAAAGCTGACACAAAATCGATAAGATAGCAGTTATCTACCCCATCTAAACATTCTGCATTTACGAGTATATACGATCAAAATAACCAAAGATCCTATGACTACGTTCCAATAACCTAGTTCTTTTCCGCCATCATTTAGGGCCTCCTTAGTGGTGGAAAGGAGAGGGGAGGAACCACAGAAATACGGAGATTTGCAACTAAACCGACGCCCGTACCTCTCCGAATATGGTTGACACACTTTCGTTCGTCAGTCTAGCTCCACCAATATCAAAATAGCTTCACGTGACATGGCCCTCACGGAAGCCCTGACGAAATGTAAGGTATTAGAAACTCTTGGTTTTTTTAACTTCCTAACTATATTTCCTGCTTTGCTGGCTGGAAACCGGGCGTATCTTACATACAATCTTGGACTACCTAACCAAAATGTGGTCTGCAAACTAATTAAATTAGTTATATAATTACTCGAAAGTTTGAAAGGACTTCCAGCAGCGGTTTTAAAACAGAAAATTACGTTCCCTGTGAATGGACGCAACTTTGTATCTAATTCCATTCGTACTTTCCACCACGACTTGTTCGAGCGACTTGCTTGAAAGTACAAGGAGCTTATTATAAAGATTGTCTAAGTAAATTGAGTTTCCCTTAAAAAAACTTCGATTGTTGCGAATGGAGCTGTTTCAAATTCTTAAGTTTGGATATGAAGGGGTCACGGATAAATTATAAATTATTAAGCGCCGTAATGCCTACATTAAGATCAGGCTGAAATATCTGCAAGAATTGAAATGAAAGGATAAAGTAAAAATAAACGCGAGATATAATCATTTATAATTTAATTTCTTAACTTGTTCACCAAAAAGTGGAATGAGCTTCTTGCGTCTGTTTTCCCGTTAGAGTACAATTTTGGCGTCTTCAAATCCTGAGTAAATAGTTCCTTCTGGGAAAGCGTGCTCCATCTCAGGCCACATCTTCACTTACATAGGCGAGTTGGTGGCCAAACGCTTGACCATCATCAATAAAAAATAACTTGTTCTGATCCAGTATAGTACCTCTTTTCTTACGTTCAAACAATAAGATTAATATCGTTACTTTCATACTTATTTGCGTTCAAACAACGAAGTAATACATATAATGATTAGAGAGCGTTCAACACATCTATACATCTAACAAAGCGCCACAAAAACACATTATAAACCACTGCCAGTACTCCCACATCATCTTATCGAATATCCTTACAAACATGACTCTCTAACTGCCATTATCGCGGTCGTATGTCTCCAAAGCATAAAACGCCATAAGTCTCAGCCCGGGGCGTAAAAAGCCGTATGTTTCAGGGTGTAAAAGGCCGTATGTCTCCCGCCTGGGGCGTAAAGTGCCCGAATGTGATTTTAATGTGTCGCACCTCGGGTGATCCGCCTCTGCATTATGCATAGAGTTCGGAAGCGGGTGCGGGTAGGAGATAACGCGGAAAGTATTTTCGATGATATTTCGGAGATAATTTAGGTGGTTGAGTGATATAAGACTATCTATAAGTGGTATAAGACTGGTACGTGTAAAATGAGGTGGTAAAAGTTAACAACTTAACTGTACAATGAAATATACAACTCCCCCACGTCCATTATTTTTTACTTTCTATTAAGCTAAATAACATTCACATTTTCTTAAAAAAATCATATCTCATGAAAATATCTATTGTTTTCATTATTATTATTTTCTTTTTTAGACTTATGGACGTGGGATAAAAAAAATATCCCAATTGCATCAACACGTCATGAATCAGTCAGTTCATCGTGAGTTAAGACTCACAGTTGAGAGATGAGATAAGAACATTTGTCACTTAAGAGTGACTCATTGGACAGTTGAGTTGTTAGGATACCTTAGAGTATGATCACAACATTTTGTGCTAAATAAGTCTCTTCCACAGAACTGTAGGGACTCACTCTCCGTGTCGCATTATGCGAGAAGAGAACGCGGAAGGTGTTTTGGATGATATTGGAATAGTATGTGTAAAATCAAAAAGTAAGAATTTGATATTTTTAAGCAAAGTTGACCTAATCAATCGCTTAACCTTCTTGTGCCAAATCCCGACGACCCCTGTGGCGCAGCGGGCGAAGGTCTGCCTGCGACGCAGGAGGTTGCGGGTTCGATTCCCGCCTCGGGACAAATGTTTGTACGATCTGCAGACATTTGTCCAGGGCGTTCTGGATGTTTTCTATGTATAATAAAAAATATCTATCTATTTAGTGTATTGTATTAAGTATATCAGTTATCTAGTACCCATAACACAAGCTCTGCTTACCTTGGGGCTAGATAATGCTGTGTGAATTGTCCAGCATTATTATTATTATTATCTATTTGTCTCCACTAGCTTGGTCACGTATCAGCTTTGCTTAGGAAGTATTTTTATGCCTGATTTATTTTTAAATACAGTCAGTAGTCAATACCGACATGAAATCAGCTTAACAGCTCAATTGTAGAAACCTTTAATGTTCTCGCTCGCACCAAGAAGGCTGTTCACCACTCATGAACTAAAACTTCTCCACATCATCAGATTCAACCTTTATGGTGTTTTCGATCATCCGAAAGCACCTTAGACCATTTAAAAAGTTATCAAAAATAAAACCTCTCAAATCTCACCTACTTTGGTTAGATTTGCGATTTACTCTCAGAACTTGGCGCTTCACTGCTATGGTTATTTTATAAGGCTCTTTAAGCTTTTAGATCGAAGCTCGAAGGTGATAATGTCTGGCAATCGAGACGTTATTTGTCACTTTGCCAAGAAAGTTCGCATACGCGGGTTTTCAACAGGGATAGATTTGCCTAAGTATTTTTGGTTCTTAGGGTTTCGTTCAACTCAAAATAATTCGGGTTTCATTTTTGATAGGCAAGGTACTGATCGTCGATTCAGAAGTTCGATAGATAAGTATCTACAATTTAAGAATGCTTATGTAAGCGACGACCCTTATTGTATTTAGGTATTTAATGTTAACACTAAGACTACAAATAAAGTCGAAACGAAAGTGAGTGACGGCGTACCGAGACAAACCCACATAGTGTAATCATAAGTTAATTAATCCCCTAATCATAAGGTACAACATTTATTGTAGGTATATTGCAATTGTTTTTGCAAAGAACTACATAGGTACCGAAGCGATAGAAATTAAAAGTATCACTTTATTTCCATGTCAGTGTAAATAAAGAATCTTCGATGTTGATTTTGAATAATATTTAAAAATATTGCTTAAAATGTCTACTGATTGTTGAGAAGAAGAACCACCTTCAGTTGGATTCCATTGCTGGACATAGACCTCTGTTTAGGCAATTTATTAGATACGTACGGTAGAGGAGACATCTAAGTAGGTACCTACCCTGACAGATTTACCGTAGTCTCGATCACAAATCAATCAATACAATACCCAAGGAGTGGTGAGTCATCAGCCATAATAAAGGATCACGCTTCTGCCGAGGACATTAATGGTGCCTTGATTAGGTGAGCTGATTTATGTCGAATCCGCTGCTTGGCAATATAATATGAATTAGGCTCGTATTATAAGAGCTTGCTCAGATATCGATCTATGCTTGAGTTACGATTTTCTATGGCGAAACCCTAGTCATTAGGATTAGCTTTTGGCCTAAAATAAACTGAATAAAAATGGTAGGTACCTAGAGGATTAAGGATTTAGTCCTACCATTTCTATACCTATTGTTGGCACAAACTATAGACAAAATTCATTTATATAGCGAACAAGCAATCTTTTCAATAAGTTTTGCAGACAGACTGATTTAGACCTAGATTTATTCTGTACGAGCGTCAATTCAGCCAGACAGCGACTGACCAGGAGTTACTTAAATCACGTAGGTACTTAGGTTTACTTAAATTTGATGTAAGTATATAGTTTATTTTCCAATCCTTTTATCCCACGTCATTGTCGTTTGCGCTGTTATCTATTTATGTTCACATGTCAATAGTTAAATTGTCACTTTACGTGAAAATCTTTAAATGGCTCTCTGATGTTATTACGTAATTTGATCAAGTTAGTTTAAGCCATTGATTTTCCAATAAATGAAATAAATAAATAAATAAGTCGGTTCACGTCCTTGGGCTGAGTTGGGAGGGGGTCGATTCTCCCAGAGCAAGGGCAGCAGCCTCCTGTGTATTCTACAGCTCTACTGCGATCTCGAGCAGTATCTGATGAGGATAGAGGATTTTGTAATTTATTTGCATAGAGCACGCAATTTTTATAAAGGTGGCGCTAGTTTAGCTCACTATCCTATTTCCTATTCTATCCAACTATCCTACTAATATTATAAAGCCGAAAGTTTGTGAAATCTGGATTTTTGTTACCTAGGATCTCCAAAACTACTGAACAGATCAAGGTGAAATTTAGCGGACGTGTAGAGCAAAGCCTACCTTAGATATATTAGATACTAGCTGCGCCCCGCGGCTTCGCCCCCGTGGAAATTTATGTTTCCAACTTTCTTAATTTTTTCTTTCATAAGAACCTTCTCCTGACAATAACAAACACAACAAAGAAAGAATTAGCGAAATCGGTCCAGCCGTTCACGCGTGATGCCGTGACAACGCGAAACGGGTTTCATTTTTATATATAAGATTATACCGAAAATATGCGTGCGAAGCCGCAGGCAGAAGCTTGAACATATCAAGATGAAATTTGGCGTACATTTAGAACATATCCTAACTAAGATAATAGGCTACTTATTAAACGGAAAATACGGAGGCTAATAATGCATATAATGTAGGATGCAGATTACGGACTCTATTGATATTCGTGCCTTACATAGATATTGTTTAGCCCTTCCGAATTCGAAGAAAATTTGGTATCCTTTTGATGCGCCCTTTAGTTTACAATACTCCATTGGATGCGCTATCATAATCAGTATTTCCCACTAACGTAGGTAGATTAATCTAGAGCTCCAATAACACACGAAAACCAACCCTATCCCGATAATCATAATACACATATCTCATAACCTACTCCGTATCACAGCTAGCATGACAAGGCTGGCGCGGCATGCTTAGTTTATTGCCATATACAGGGTGCCACTGAAAGGGTCTACTAAGCCGATGAGGGTGATTCTAGACCCCGAGGCGATCATTTCGTGAAAGATTTTTAGGGCTTCGATTTTTGTTATTATTTTTTTCAAAAATTAAAGTTTTTAATATTCCTATTCGGGTTTTTTACACGCACTCTTGCATAATTTAACATTACAAAATATTTCACAAAAATGTTTTTGTTTGTGTTTTCAGCAAAGCCAGTATTTTATCATGAAATTATGACCCACCTTCAGTTGGATTCTATTGCTGGACATAGACCTCTGTTTATGCCTTTCATTACGATAATCCGAAATTTGCCTGACAAAAATTCGTTTGTACCCTCACTAAAGTTAGCCATCGATAAGGCTCTTGACAATTGCTTCAACCGCAAGTTCGAGCTATGCATGAGTCTTGCAGTTGTTTGTTTATGTCATGGACTGTTCCCAATAGTAGTAGTAATACCCAATTAGTCATAATTTCGCTGTATCGCGACTGGAATGACATAGCTGGCGCGGCATGCTTAGTTTATTGCCGCTTGCCGCGCACATGTCGAAGGTACGATGTAAAGTTGATTGATGGCCTCGTATACCTTTGGTCGTTGCCCGGTTGTGAGTTGGGCATGATGTGATGTGCCTAGGCAAGAGATAAAGTGCTACGTTCCAAAGAAAACGCAGTATCAGTTTGTAGTATCATCATCAGTATCAGTAAATGTTGTGATTAGGGTGATGTGGTCTCTAAACGCAAAGGTCCTTTTATATTTTGTTACTAGACGATCGCCTTGCGGTTTCACCCGCGGAGGTCCCGTTCCCGTGGCAATTCCGGGATAAAATATAGCCTATGTCACTCCCTGAAAAGTAAGCTTCCTAACGGTGAAAGAATTTTTCAAATCGGCCCAGTAGTTTCGGAGACTATTCAATACAAACAAACAAACAATCACATCTTTCCTCTTTATAATATTAGTATAGATAAATAAAAATAATGCTTTGAAAAACATTATCAATGCTGATGATGACTGGTATACTTCTGGTCGTCGCCCGGTTGTGAAGTCGGGCGTGATACGATGTGACTTGGCATGGGGAACGGTGCCAAGTTTTTTAAAGTCTGTCAGACTTGTTTCAACGAGTTTCATTCTCGAAAAATCTATTTGTGGTAACGAAATACTGTGATGAGTGTGTTTCGCATAGAACCTATTACACGGACGTGTAAGATAGGAAGCCACCATAGTAATCCAGAAATGGTCAACCGGCTGAGATGATCCATTATTAACATGATGATAATGGTGAAGATCTTTGGCGATGATGGCGATGGTCTTTTATAAGGATTGGCGCAGAGATCTAAAGTTAAACGAGTTTTTGATATGACACGGTTTAGTTAAAATTCAATCTAACTTGATTATTTTTATAGTGCTATCATCATCGTATGATCATTACAAATGTGTCGAGACTAAAATTAAATTAAAAAACATTCATTGGCATTTTATAATCTGCCCATTTCTGTGATTGGGCGGCGACATATCGATTCGCAAATAAGTTGTAGCTCATGTAAGCTGTGAATATATTTCTAAACTAGAATGAATGATCGACAAAATTGTAACTTACAGCTAAAAGTTTCCCAGTTTCTAATAAAGGTTCTCGCGAGCTTATTGAAGTTCCTATCCTCCTGACTTCATCGATATTGTGGAAGTTAGCTAAGTCTACTGTGGAGTACTGTTTCTTGCTTGTTTTGTTGTTGTTGTGCTCGTTTTTCCGAGAACAGATTTCTGAACTAGTGGCACAGAATAAGTACTGTCTAGTGGTCGGAAAAATTGATCCTCGTTTCGAAGTCAAGTTAACCCTTAATCGCTGATTATGGTTTTATTCGCTTACGCGATCAAGTTATACATTTTATTAGTAAGGTAAAGGCTAACATGCCAAATGTAATTTAAAAAAATATTTCGTAAGTACGAATAAAGTTACAGCACTAAACTTCACAAAATAGTTAAAATGAAATAAAAATGAGGGTGTTGCCGAGAAGCTTTTCAGGGTTAAAAAAGCCGCCAAGAGTTTCCATAAAGCACACGTTGTGCCGAACACCCTGTATATTACTTTGGCAATCTCAACCATTTGCGTATCATAATAATTTCATTGTCTTCTTTGTTTTAGTCCGGATCTCAATGATCTCGGTCTCGGTTGTTCCAAATTTAATTAATATACTCAATTTAATTTCACCACGAGACAGGGTTGTTTTGTGTGTTTTAGTTAAGTGCAGTGCCTCCTCCGAGCTGTATAATATTATTTCAAGATATTTATTTAAAAAAAAGGACCAATAAAATTAGCCCAGAAATCATATGAATCTTGGTAACTGACTTGAGAATCACTAACGAAAGTTCTTTGTTCTAGACTCCAGAAACGTAGTCATAACTATAATAAGTCAGTCGGAGCCGTACCACGCGAGCGTAGCGATGCGACTGAAGCAAGACATCGAGGCACAGGTGCAGCTGGTGGAACATGTAAGTTGTAGATCACCATCTACAAAGGACATGCTACAAGAATATTTTATTATGTGCATGTAGTCAGTGTCGACGGCATGAAGATCGCGAAAGAAATGTGTAGTCTGTCGATGTTGCTGAAAAAAGGAAAAAAGAAAGTACTGCGGATTTTATTAGTGCGGTCTCGCAAAAACATTGTTATTAATTTAAAGTTTAAGCAAAAATAAAGGTAGGCTCTACTTTCTAACAGACTACCGATACCATTCTCCGTTGTTCCCCCATGTTATTAGTCCTGTCTCAATCAGTATGCCATATCAAAATTAGCAATGCGCTGTGACTCTACCATTCAGCAATAGTTTAGTTCACATTCTTCTATCCAGCGTCTTCCAAACATCCACGTTACACACGAGGACTTCCCCTCCCCCGGCGCGTGGACGATACTCCCGCTGCTCGCACCGCTGACAGCTAAGTACACTGGCAGCGACGTGCGATGGGTGCTGTTCGTGGAGGCGCACACAGCTGTCAGGTGTGACAAGTTGCTGGAGGCGCTGGGGGCTGCTGATCAGCAGGTGAGTTGGAGATAATTTGCTTCGTCGTGACATGTGAAAGGTACTGTAATTGTGTGATAAAATAGACAGAAGAGAGTAATAGTAGTATTAATAGTTAAGTTATATGAAAACAAATCGTAAACAATGCCCTTGTCCATAAGTAGAAAGTAAGACGACTAGTAGTTTGAAATGTCTGACTCACCCAAGAGTCCTGTAAGGTCTAAACTAAAAGAAATAAATGAACTCCATGATACTTTTTCCCCGGTCTAGGATACGATGTGGATCGGCTACCCGCTGAGTGACGAGGAGCCGACCATCATCCACCACTTCAGCATCCATGAGGAGTTGGAGGAGGAAGGAGGCTTCGTCTACCCGAACTTCGCGAGCGGGTTCGCCATGAGGATGGAGCTTATCAGACAGTAAGCGCTTCAATTACCGTCTTAATAGGAACCTTTAATAGTCCATAGATCCCAGCAAAGCTCGCCAAAAGACGAAAAGAGAGCCAGACAGTACGCAGTAAAATTTTAAATGAAAACACTCCTTTCTAACATAGGTCAACAGTCTTTTTTCGCCACATGTCTTGCCATCTTATAAGTTGTGCTGGAAATTCCACACAGCATTATCTAGCACCAAAGTAAATACCAAGACCTAGAACAAATAAACTCATACATGAATTGGATTTGCAACGAGAACCAAACCCGCAATTGTCTGCATAACTGACAAACTTTAACCCACTGCGCCACAGAGGTTATTTTACCGCCACAGTAAAACCTTAGCCACCATTTTACCAAAAAGAACCTAGAGAGTACCTAACTACCTCTTCATCAACAGACTCCTGAACCAGACAGAAAGCGGTGACCGCAGCCTCGAAGCTGACTTCTCAATCGATCCAGGATACGAGCTCGCGCGCCTCGTGTACGGAGACGCGAGCGACCCGGGACCGCTGCTCACGGCAGACCTGAGCTTCTGCATCGTTAGCGGCGATAACTGTGCCACGTACCCCAAGCAGTTTGACACTTGTGTGAGTATTACTGCCAGCATTTGATCCGTTCCCTCACTTCGCTGAGCCAGGGTTTGCCAGTAAGCACTCGGACACGCATCCTCACATACAGCCTCGACAGCGACTTATCTAACTTGATTTTATAATTAATATTACGTTAACTCCAATTTCGTCATACTTTGAGGTACGTAGCTAACATTTTATTTAAATACTAAAGTGTACGTACCCTTCACGCATTTGCAAAATAATTCCATAATATAAGAGTTTTTCTTTAGCCTGGCGGGCTTGGTTATTAATTTCTCTGCTAATGATGCTCTAAACATCCCGGTCTCGGCAGGGCAGTGCCATTCCCGAAGACTCAATATTCTTCGCCGTGAAGACCTGGAGTGGGTTCCACGAGACACGCGCCCGGGTCGTCCGGAAGACCTGGGGGCGGCATGTTACCAACCTGCAGTTCTATAGTGATAAAGATGGTATGTTCTTTGGCTTTTCATTTTAAATGCACCGAACTATATATTGCCTAGTTACTGAACAAATATGAGCTGATTCATATTTGTTTGTTTCTTTCTTTGCCAGCAATGGCCACCGCTTTTTAACCCCCGACGCAAACAGAGAGGGGTGTTATAAGTTTAACGTGTCTGTCTGTGTATCTGTCTGTGGTATCGTAACTCCCAAACGGATGAACCGATTTTCGTTTAGTTTTTTTTGTGTCATATATAACTTTATCCCGAGTTAAGTTTAGCCATGTTTCATGAAAATCTGTCGGCGGGTTTTTAAAATTTTTAATTTTGTTCTTGTCAATAATTAGACCATGAGACATTACAGCTCAAACATAAATACTAATTATCGTCAATATTATCTAACGTGTACCACAGATATTTATATATATATACTATACTAGTACGTGTACTATTCTGTTTTTGTTCGTCACTTTTTCGGTCCTACTTTTCAGCCAAGTTGGAACTTTATCGTAATGGCTGTTAACTAGATAGATGATAAACGTAACTATCAACACTTATCTAATGGCTACGATTAACGTTCAAATTATGTCCTTTCTGATCTGACCCCAAATTGACTTGGCATAAGTTAGGGACATTATTTCTTACGGCATAAAACTGTTTTTCCCTCCTAGATCCGTCCCTACCGGCTATAGACACTGGAGTACCGAACTCAAAAACCGGCCACTGCGTGAAGACAGTGGCGATACTGAAGCAAGCTGTGCAGCAAGTCAGGAAAATGCCGCACGTCAAGTGGATATTCTTAGCTGACGATGACACAATACTTGGGTGAGTAAATAACTCGTCTGAAATTCAAAAACCAGTGCAAATTTAGACATGTTTACACTGTGACAAATACGGTATTTTCATAAATTGTTTGAAAGCTCCTGTATTATTCCTAGGTTCCTTCTCATTTCTAGATTATTTTTGCTGGCTCCCTCCCTTCTTTGCTGGCTAATTGAAATTTTTCTCTCCGCAATATTTAAGAATCAATGTGAAAAGTAGGGCGATTAAAATCTCCATTTAGCATAGGATTTTCCCTAACGTTCATATATTTTCAGTAAATTCCATATATTTTCAGTAAAGTCCATATATTTTCAGTAAAGTCCATATATTTTCAGTAAAGTTCATATATTTACAGTAAAGTCCATATATTTTCTCTAGTGTGCAGAGACTGTGCGAGCTGCTGAGCTGTCACCGTGGCGGCGGAGACGTCACCATTCTGGGCGAACGGTACGGATACGGATACGGGAAGAAGGAGACTGCTGCCAAAGGTATCATTAGTCAATAGCATAAGATAATGATAAAATAGTGAGTGCTTTAATTACACTGTAAACTTCTATCGTCTTTATTAAATAAATAAATTACTAATTACCAATCTTAAAATGGCTTTACTAAAGCTAAGTTTTGAATTCTTTTCAGTTTTTTGTTCAATTCTTAGCATCTGTGAGTCCTGACTGCGATATCCATCATGTAATGTTGAATGCATGATGGATATCACAGTTAGATCATGGGCGGTAATCAATAAACTTCTATCGGTTCAGATTAAATAAGTATCAAAATTTAAACACCATCACGTCAATCCTTTCCCATGTCCAGGTTACGACTACATAACAGGCGGGGGTGGCACCGCCCTGAGCGCGGGCGCCGCCGCCCTCCTCTCGCGGTGCGCGTGCGCCGCGCTCTCCGCGCCCGACGACATGACGCTCGGCGCGTGCGCGCGACATAGGCACGCCATACCACTTACTCACTCGCCGCTGTTCCATCAGGTATTATTAAGTATCTATCTATGTATTGTATTATGTAGGTATATCAGTCATCTAATACCCATAACACAAGCTCTGCTTAGATTGGGGCAGATGGTGCTGTGTGGATTGTCCAGCATTGTTCATTATTTTATTATTATACATTTATTTTTCAATTGAGCTAACTGCAGACTGTTGCAGTCTACAGGTGGCTCAACTGATCCATATCAATACCAGTCGGAAGCGTCCCCGCTACGCTGGCTGCATTGCCACGCTGTATGGCAATGCTGATGCGCTGTGCCAGATCTCCTCACCAGCTCTCGGGTCACGCGTCGCTTCGAACAGACGCTCAGATATTTTTTTTAAAAACTCATTTATTGTTCAATCTCGTCTATAATATACATTTTTTACTATAGAAAATAAAATATTATAAAACTATTTCTACAGTAAAAAATATATGGCGATGCGCGCCGAGTCCAGGAGTACCGCCTTCGGAATCTGGTCTTTGATCCAACATATTATCATATTATATTATACATATTATATCATGGTATTATACATAATATTATCTAACATATATCATCTTATTATTATTATTATTCTAAAGCAGGTGGGATCCCAGACCATCATGACAGCTAAAGCAAACTGTTCAATGCTGTCTCATGATTCCAGGCCCGCCCGCAAGACTACGCTCGCGAGGTGCTAGCCCGGGACCGTCCTGTCTCCTTCCACCGCCACTCCTCCCCAGACCCCCTGAAGGTCTACTCCACCTGGTTCCAGCACGATGACCTGGCGCTCAAGAGACGGAGACGAGATGAACTGTAGACCTCTAGGCGGGTTGTGGACCTCTGGACGAACTGTAGACCGCTGACAATACACTCTTTACCCCCTAGGGGTCTACTCGGAAAAGGTAAATCGAAGTGTCTGATTCGGTTTTCATGCAAAACAAGAAAGTAAGCGTTTGCACGAAAACGAATAAGAAACTTCGATCTCGTTTTTGCGAGTACGGGCCCAGGAGGTCTCCTTTGAAAAACCATCGAAGCTGACGGATAACGTCGATCGCACAAAACAAACCACCAAGTTGCTTCGCGCGCATCATCAACCTTTCGTTCCGGATCTTTAAGAAATAAATGTCAGAATAATTTTTAAAGTATCTACATCGAAAGATCGGATCGGCCGTCCTTCGTTTTGTTCTATCCGACGTTATCCGTCAACTTCATTCGTTTTTCAAAGTTAACCTCCTGAAATAAGAAGTTGAAGTTGAACCTCCTGACCGCTAAATGTCGACTCGACTTTACTTTGTTCCAACACTGTGACCTCAAGGCTCGAAGGAGACGAAGGCGAGATGAACTGTAAACAATTGGATGAACTGTAGACCTCGTTGTTATTGGTTTGCTAGATATGTCAAGTTACCAAGTGAAAAGATACCAATCAAATTGTATGATCCTAAGTAATTATTACTTTGGCTTGACCAAACTCTGCCAAAAACTTAGGTAATTAAATTACACTTAAATTACTAAGTGTATTGTTTCGATTTAAGTTCGTATTGTTCCTAGGTAGTTTTGGAAATTGAAGCTTTTGTCAGTAGGACTATATGGGCTGGAATAAAAAACTGTATTTATGTTGTTATGTGTGGTTCAAACGCAATTTTATATCAAATAGCTTTCTACGCTACGTTTAATATTATAACAAATTTAAATGTTACCAATTTAAAGTATTTGTACATTGTGATTTTACCGTTGTAAAGTAGAACTTAAGAATGTGCATTTGTTAGATCATGTAAGAGTAAGTTAAACATATCAGTTTGATGTAGGTAGTTATTTTAATAAAATTTAATATTTTTGTATTTCGTATTTTATTCCTTACAAACTTTTCTAATCTTCGCTTGTGCGAAACTAAATTCGTGCTCCTCTAAGAAAAACAATCAAGATTCAAGTCAACCATTCAAGCTTTTTATGAATTTTGACGTGACGACGTCTTATAAATTGGTTTGCCGGGTGACACTTCAAGAAACTGCGTTACGCTCCGCTCACGTTATGCGCTCACAATGAGAGCGAGTGAGAGGCACGCGTCCCTTCCACTCGGGCATGGTTAGCCCGCCTAAGAGCGAGAGAGACAGACATAAAAAGTGAAAGGAACTCAAAGTCGTTGTCACGTAAAACTTTCGCCCGTATACCGACTTTACAGGCAACCAATTTTTTTTTAATCTATCAATACAATCTCGAATGTCATGTTAAGGCGAATAGTAGGGTGGATAGTGGCGCCACTACATATTTAATTTTATAATTACGTTATACAAAGGAATTATCAAAAAATCGGACCGCGCGTAGACGATCTATCATATAAGCTTTTTTGAAATGTATCTTTATTAGTTTTGTACTGTATTATTTAGGCAGATACTTGTTTGAAGAGTTTAGTTCCTCTTGGTGGCCACTAAGCTCTCCAAACAAGGTTTTTGATTGAATAACACAAAACAAAACTATTACAGATACATTAAATAAAAGCTTGTGATAGGTATCGTCTACCAGCGGTCCGATTTTTTGATAATTCCTTTGTATAACTTAATAATTAAATTAAATATGTAGTGGCGCCACTATCCACCCTACTATTCGCCTTAAGATAAACACTTTTGGGCTTTGTTCCAACTCGAAAACTAAAGCCAACAAGGTTAAGGTTTCAGTCTCACTATTTTATTTTACCTGAAGTGAACAAAAAAAAGGTAGCACTCCGGGAGTGCCGGCAGAAGTGAAAACTTACATCTTACGATCTTACGCTTTTTCGATCAGCATCACGTGACCCTGACGCGAGTTTGAAAGTTTTTACCCATACAAAAAAAGTGCTCAGCGCCGCTAAAGAAGTTTTCACTTCAAAAAATTACTTATTTATTTTTATGTTAAGGCGAATAGTAGGGTGGATAGTGGCGCCACTACATATTTAATTTTATAATTACGTTATACAAAGGAATTATCAGAAAATCGAACCGCGCGTAGACGATATCTATCATAAGCTTTTTTTAAATGTATCTTTGATAGTTTTGTTTTGTGTTATTCAATCAAAAACCTTGTTTGGAGAGCTTGGTGGCCACCAATAGGAACTAAACTCTTGAAACAAGTATCTGCCTAAATAATACAGTACAAAACTATTAAAGATACTTACATTTAAAAAAAGCTTATGATAGAAATCTTCTACGCGCGGTCCGATTTTTTGATAATTCCTTTGTATAACGTAATTATAAAATTAAATATGTAGTGGCGCCACTATCCACCCTACTATTCGCCTTAATTAACACGGTAGGTAACATAAAGGACAAGGTTACACACAAATAAGAATAATTAATTAATGTTGAATAATGGTGAATGGCAGGTGTAATCTTGTTTCCTAGATTTACTTGTGTAATTTAAAATATGATGAGTTCCAAGAGTCCTATCAGGTCTAAAGCAAATAAAGAGACACTTGATGCGGCTGCACAGTGAATGCTTCAAACTGGCCAACGAGCACGATTTCTGGAAATTGGAGGGGAAATTTTCAGCAGTGGGATGGGAATATGGGGAGATCTTTGAAAAAAAACTAACTTTTATCTCGGCTAGGTACGATTTATTTTGGTGAAAACATAGATAAATCAGTATCATCATGAGCAAGCAGCCGTCAAATCATTAATTAGAGTTCCGTTGTCTCGGCTAATGGACTTTCGAACACAATACGGAACCCCGAGTCATCCAAATTAATATCTTCAGACTTGTTGGGAAGAGTTAGGCAGGTGATTAATCAAAGAAAATATACACAAGTTAGGTATTCGTACATAACAACAGTCTATTAAGTATACAAAGAAAATTACCTTATCGCATAGGTTTAGTAATGATATAGCCTGCTGGCTGACAGACAGATCGACGGACGAACGGGCAGAGGCTTAGTAAAAGATTCCCGTCGGTACCCTTTATTTCGGAACCCTAAAAACGAATGACGAAACAAAACATAGAGTCTACATACTGTTACGATGACGACGTATAGGTAGGTAAGTATTCGAGATTTTAATTGGTTTTATCTCAAAACTCACCTCAAAAAATTCTAGATACCTCGATTCATCACATTTTTCTCCAAAGTTCTATAATTCCTCAAACTCTGAACTTCCCAAAGGATCAAAGAGGGTTACGAACGCCGGTCATTTGTCATTCAGCATGCGATACTTAGCGACTCAACTCCACACAAACTTACATTTTTCATTACTTACGAACTTTTGAGTGGTGACCCTAGAATGTCGTTACACACAGCCAAAAACATACCTTATTTGTTTCACGTTTCGGTTGATTTTTCCGTGAACGTTTCATCAGGGCTGCTACAAAGATTTTTCTCACTTCGGAGAGGCACATTAATCAGAAATATTGGTTTGGTAAAGGCTTTCAGTGTTTCGAAGCCTCTTCAACTTTCTTTTTGCTTTTACTTCGGTAATAGATTAACGTCACGATTTGTAGGTATGGATGATTGTTAGCTAGGTAGGTACGATATGGCGACGTTGTAATCACTTCTAACAGGTTTTACCATGATTTGTGGTGTTTTGAGTAGGAACGAACCCCGTGGATATAAAAATGCTTTAGTGATAAATATGATTGTTCTGAGATGAAATGGAATAGGTTACCTACCTACTTATTTCGTCTTCCGCCCGTCGTCGTTCTTTCTACTTTGGGCGCCTAATGTTTTTTTTAGACTTATTTATGTAAGTGTTGTTAGATGATGCATTGTAAGGTCAATCAAAGGTAGGTCGTCGAGTAGTCGAGAAAACCTTTTTTACAATCGCAAATGTCCTAGACACAGAACTATTTTTCTTTTTCCTGTTTCTTGGTCTTTTATTTCTAGAGCACACTAATAATCTCCTAAAGAAAAGTAATGTATAATGCCAACAATCCACACCAGTTTCGTAATAACATTTTATCCGGGCGTCGGGTGTAAATATTCCCGGATAACGCCACAATCTTGTAAAGGCGTGAAAGGTTAAAAACTTGTCTTGGGGTCGCGTTGACCCGTTTCGTAGGAAATTACGGGAATTGACGACAAGGGTCTTATAGATATAATGTACGATACCTACTAAACAACTGTAAAACATTTATGACATATATCGCCGTAACAGGCAGGCATTTTAGGTATTACATGGAATAATAATATTTTTAGGGATACTATTTTTAACCTAAAGAAATAACATAAAAATTATATAAGAGCTGGGTTCTGATATTTAAGTAAGATTTCTTCCTTTGAATTCTTTTTTTGAATTTCCCAAATATTCATGGCAATGACGATCCACCTTGGTCAAAAACAAGTATTTTGGACCAGTTTTCACTACGTTTCGCTACGTTTGCTACGTCGTAGCCGCGTAGCAGGGCTACGGCGTAGCAGGGCTACGGCGTAGCAAACGTAGCGTAGCAGTTCCATAATTTTGTAAACTGTGTGAGGCTGTGTGTATAGTACAAAATCATCAAAAAGCAAAAAGTGTACCCTACGAACCAACCAAAGGAAAAACGTTTTCAACAAAATAACGCCTTTATCAAAGCAGCTTTGATTTTCCCCGCGATATAAACTGAGATGGCCCCTTCATAAGGCAAATAAGATTTCATCTTTACGAGTGGCGCCGCGATATAGCGGCAATAAAATAAATTGAACACGCTGCCCGTACAGCTCCAGCAGTCTTTAAGCTATATTATTTTCCCCTCCAGATCAAGAGTAGGTACCTACCTAAATACTAACAGTAGATATAGTAAGTAGGTAGTTCTTGGTTTTTTCAAAAACTTAGTTTAATTTAGGCAGCGATCAGGTACACTGTGTAAAAGAAAGTAAGTAGGTTGGTAATTTTTCTCCTGTATCTGGGTATATGATGAAGTTTTTTCTATGACAAAATCGCAAAAAATAGGTAAGCAGGATATCAAATATTATGTGAGCTAAGTTTAATCAAGCTCTCCTAACTTTGAGACTTTATGAGTCATGTTTGATAGATCATTGTGCATTGACATGTTATAAGCTAAGAAATGAGTTAATATCAAAGATACCTACAAAGGTGTGTGGTGCCGGCTTAGAATTTTCACCATCCCAACTCTTCCCGCGGGTGTCGTAAGAGGCGACTAAGGGATATCCACCAGAGGCGGGCATCAGCACCCCCTGCAGAACAATTCTACCACCTAACTGCGATCCCCAACCCGCATGCCCAGCGTGGGGATTATGAGCGTTTAGTTTTATGCATTCTAAATGTTAGGCAAGACGATGCTGTGTGAACTGTGAAATGTCCAGTTTTATTATTAGGAGATTCTCCCAAGTGTGCTAAAATACCTAAAATTTTGCGTTATTAGTACAGTACCTAACGTAGACAAAAATAAATAAAAAGCCTATTTCAACCGAAATTTTAACACTGTCCGGTCTGAAACATTTTTCTGCGAATATATTCCGAGTCATTGCGAACTGAAGTAATATAATTGGCACGTACACAACGTGTTAGAGCGTGAGAGAGAGTGCAAAGGGGTTCGTTAACTCAAAGGGAGTTTATTTTTCATTTGAGTTATTGTGCGGAGCCGCAATCGAGTGCGCGGCGGGGCTTTTATGAATATTCGACATAAACTAACCTACCTCGTGTGTATTCATATTTTTGGTATGGTGCGTTTGTCAAGTTTGCTGTTTTATCAATGATTAAAGGCACAGGTAACTGTTTATCTTCGTTACTCTAATGATATCTGAAAGGGTCTCATAAATTCATGTGCATTCTGGTAGATTGTTATTCAAATGAGTGAGATAGCTATAGCAAAGCCCTAAAGTATACCACGATATCAATGAATTCTAAAAAGTAGCTCTTATTTTTCTAGACTACACTGAATCCAATATGAAAGTGTTTTATTCCTAACAGACTCTTGGACAAGTCAGAAAATGAAAATAACATAAGTAAAACTGGGAAATAAATGGATCACTTTGATTTGTTTTCACTATAATCTTTTTAAGGCGCTACCCCGACCCAAATCAGCGCCACCACCTATTTTATTTAATTATTCTGTTAAACGAAGGAATTTTAAAAAATTGATTGGCAAGTTTGTGCTTCCTATCATAGGCTTTTTTTTAATGCCCCTGTAAAAGTTTTATTTTAAATACTTTAAGCAGAGATGCGATGTTGCTCTTTTTGGCCACCATGGTGGGAAAAAAGAGCAACTTCGCATCTCTTCCTACACTATACAAACTAAAACATTTATAGAGGCATTAAAAAAAAGCTTATGATAGGAAGCACAAACTGGCCAATCAATTTTTTAAATTTCCTTCGTTTAACAGAATAATTAAATAAAATAGGTGGTGGCGCTGATTTGGGTCGGGGTAGCGCCTTAAGGTAAAATAAAAAAGCGAACAAGGAACCTTTACCTTCTTAGGTTGTTAGTTTTCGAGTTGGAGCAAACTGTCTACCTACCTGCAGGTATACTGTATCTACCATTAACTAATTCTATTTTCAATGTTAGCTTCTACTACAAAACCATTCAAAATATTGGTTGAAATATACATACGTTGCGTCACCGTGTAGTGCCATAATCGCCCTCTTAAATATAATTTTCCTGAAGCACTCAATGGAGCAACGCTCACGAACCGAAGGCAGGTAGCAAGTGGCTTGATTTACGGTTGGGGCTTCCTTTATCCACTTTCAGCTCAGGACGCCAGAAGCCAAGAGCTCAGAGCCGATAGGATGTGTTTAGTCGTTACAAACGGCTGGGATTTGAGCTTGTGCAGTTTTGAGAGAAATTCTGGCCGTAGTTTTGTCTCGGGGTTTTCTGGGATGAAAAAGTTTTTATCACGGAAACATTCTGTTTTAGTGGCTTCAGTGTACAGTTTTTTAACAATCAAAGTTTCTCACAACATCTTATTTCTTTTAGAGACAAGTAAGCCGGAAGAAACGAATTTTAAATTTGCTCTCGAAATCGTATAAAAAACCTCAAACTGATGAAAAACCTCAAAACTTCGGCGTCGCTTCAGTCCGCGCCAAATCGACGAATTTTCAGGCTTATTAGTTTGGGAGCCGAAGCTCCCGCCGCACTTTTGGTCATCAAGTCGCGTTGCGTTCAATTAAAAATCAAAAATAATTCACAGATGATTGCATGAATCCAAACAGATTGCAGATAAAAGAATCTAAAACACTGGCTACTTTCACGGAAAATATTTGTGCTATTACCAATTTATCTAGAATGCATAAACATTATTTATAACAAAGTAAATGCGCCTTCGAACAAAATGGTTCAAAATAAACGACGGGAACTTGTTAAACACGGGAAATTGCCGGTCAGTGTTTCACTTACAGCTTGTTTTCCTATTAGGGTACCGTAAAAGAAACTGTGAAGAAAACGCGTATCCATTTTATAAAAAAATATTATCACCGTAAATACAAAAGCGATTCAATCTAAGTATTTTTTTATTATGTGGATTAGGTACACACCGGAAGTCGGCAAATATAGCGCGGCGGCGGCGGGTTGGTGCGACATTTCGTCAACTTTGTGCGGCCTGCTTTGTACCTATAGATTGCATTAGTTTGTGACGTAGTGCGCACACTTGTGCAATATACCTACTAATGTCCCGGCACATGGCAAGTCTTTGTTTAGACTGTCCGCCGCTATCGCCAAAAATTCGAATTAATATTTTTTTTTCTCTTGTTACAAGCGTTTGCTATGTCCTAACCGCGTAACAGTAGCGGTAATAGACATGTTTAGTGTAATAATAAGAAAATGGACATAGCGCATGGCGTAGCAGTTTAGATTTCCTGGCTCAAAAGTTTCAAATCAACCAAATTTTTCAACCGTTTTCGGAGGTTTAATAATTTTGCAGCAGTTATTCAAAGTTATTCTCCACATTTCGCATTTTGTTCATTTTTATTATTATTACATTTTTCAATTAATTTTAGTTCTCAAAAAAGGAAAATCATTTTCAAAGCCATGTAATTACGCTATCAACTAGGTACTTCTACGGAACCCACCACACCATTTCTTGCTCAACGTTGCGGTTTCTTTCATTTCGTTCATTTTCCTTGCATCAACCCGTTCATTTTGAACTTTTTACGGAGAAAATTGCAACACTTTCCGCGAGAGCGCTTGATTGTAGGTGGGGCGCTACATAGGTGATTGGCTAAGTAGGTAGCTAGGTTCGCTTTCGTTCCTGCTAACTTAGCTTTCGTTTACCAATTTTACCACGCAAGGTTAGGTATGTTTTATTTTGCGTAATTTTTAAGAATATTTGGGACCTTAACTTATAGCTACAAAATGACTCGTGTTTTTGACAGAAACATACCTAAAATTAATATTTTGATATTACTAAGTGACGTCATAAAACAGATTTGAAATGTCATTCAAATATCAAGTTTCAAAAATTATTTATTCCCATATTTTAAAACATTGAATTGAAGTTCTATTTTCAACCGACGAAAAACGGCTCCTCCGTTTTTCGTTGTTTTCAAGTCGACTCGTATATTATTTTTTTTTGTATGACCACGCATAACTTTTTACAGAGTAGTCCGATTTCGATAAAAAAATATATTGGAAAGGGTATACGCTGAAAGTGGTCCCATATAATTTTGAAAAAAAAACCAACCTTAAGGGTAGGAAAACAGGGGATGATTGATTATTCACTCACTGATTGTAATGTTTGACCACGCATAACTTTTTACAGAGTAGTCCGATTTTGATAATTCTTGTTTTATTGGATAGGGTATACCTCGATGTGTCATCAAACTAAGACTAAGGCTCGAATTTTAACTAGATGTTGCCACTAGTAGAATTTGAAGTCGATTTATCGTTTTTTAAACCACGCCAAATTATTGATTACAGTCACATCGAAATTTATTTATTTATTTATTGAACTTGTACAGAAATGTATTCTCATTACACTATTATAATACCTACGTAGTTTGAATTAAATTGTAATGTAACCTACGTTACAATTCAATACGAAACGATATTAAAATAAACATGTGTCCCTGAAATGTCCCCGCCTTTGTATTTTCCCTTTTACGAGTACCCGGAGTACCTACGTAAGTATTTCGTGAAAAAGTAATACTCGACTTGGTAAGAGCACTACCGGCCCCTAATCTAAAGGACACAACGCGGCGGAGTCGCGTTTCTATATTGAAACATATAGATGTATATTATGTAAAGGGGAGGGGGTTAAGAAGTACGTACTTATTCTTCACAAAAAATAAAAAAAAATCCTTTTTTCCTTTGCTTTTCTCTTACTAATTGCGAAGAAAATCTACCAATGCTCGTATCGCACTATACCCGCTGGACTAAGTAACTTTGTTATGAGGAAACCGAGCAGAATCGTGAACAGTGAGCCAAGTAACGGAACTAAGCAACTAAGCAACCGCCTGGCAATGAAGGATTGCCTGAAACTTCAGCCTCCCCTTAATTACAGCTCTGCATGTGGTGAGGCGGACACGTGGCCAACTTGTTCCCAGACAGACTTAGCGGGAAGTTAGGACTCCGATTCTAATGGGGTGTGTTTATGATAGTCGATCGATTCTATTGTTTTGCTTAAATTAATATCTACCAAAGTAGAGATAATCCATTCTAAAAATGCACGCCCCTCCACTAAACGTCATACAATCGGCGTGCATTTTTAGAGTGGTTTATCTCTACCTACCTATAAACGAGTTATTTGAGCCCGTAGATCTAAATAAAATTATGTGTAATTATGTGTAAGGTATGTTCTCGCAGCGCTAACTCAACAAATGGCCTGTGTTGTGTTGCAACTAAACGCAAATACACGCTATTTACAATCTTTAGCAATAGGCCTAATGAACAACAAAGATGAAAAGACGTACCTAGACCGAAGTGCGACCGAGACAACCATTCGCACGCGAAACATGAACGCCGGCGGCGCCGCCCCGGTCCGACTATGACTGAGGTGGATGGACCTAACTGCACTCAATTTGAGCCTTCCACTTTCGAGAAGCTAGTACCTCGTCTCCCGGATTTTACCTAGATCGATGCTTAACCCAGACAATCGACTACTTTCTAAGAACTACTCTAGATAGGAATAAAAAACTTTAGCCCGATGCGATTTGTTGTTCTGGCGTAAACAGATAGGTTCCAAACATCTATTGTTATATGTTATATGTTAGTCTGATGATTTCGTTTGGAAATAAACTTTTTTTCAATACAGTTACAAAATTGCAATAGAACGCCTTTATAGCAATAGCAACATCGTCACTAAAATAAATCGGTAGGTACCTACTACCTCAAGGTTTCGTTCTAAGGATTTATACATTCAACTTACAGTTTATTCATTCAAAAATATTCATACATAAAATTCACACATTCATTTTTAATGTACATTTCCCATGTCGTAAAGCGAAATCAGATCCTCGCAACAAACTCGTTCGTACATCGTTATCTTTACGCGAAATTCAATTTCATTCACTATCCTACTAACACAGCGTCACGTCCAACCCAAAAACAACCCTATTACAATCTGTTGTAAGGTCAATATTGGGCAAGTAAATCAGAGATAAGTTAGCAAAAGCATTTACGAAATTCGGGCGATATCATAGAGGAATTATTAAGAGCTCGTTTGGGATTCCCCTTGTGTTGTGTTCACAGCTTGATACTGTGTCCATTGACCGACGGCATAGACACATTAATTATATACACAGACAACGTCCCAAATACTTTGAGTGCCCATAACGCACAGGCTTATCTCCAGTCTGCCGGAGAGCAACAGTACACGTACCTAGCCCCCACCGCGCTGGGGCGGGCGTTAAAATCTTGATGAAAAATCCATATCCAAACCAATAATTATCAATGCGAAAACAACTCTATCTGTCTGTCTGTAACCTTTTCACGATTAATCTATTCATTACCATTAACCCTTTCTTTATAAAATGAAAATTTCGAAAGGGCCTTGGAAATTTTAATGGAGAGGTTATAATATGCGTATATTTTTTTTAAATCGCCGCACACAATAAAAGTTATAAAGATAGATATTATACAGCTAAAGTTATGTATTCAAATACATATAGAGGACACTAAAACAAATAAAAAATAATCCCTAACATAATGGCCTGAAGCATCAGGTTTCTGAGATATTCACTTAATGAAGAAAAAATATTGAAAAAAAAAATATATATATATAAAATTGGTCCAGCAGTAGACCAACACAGGCTGTTGAGGTTGAGGTTGAGGGAAGAAAAAATATGGTTATTTTCATGTATGAATATCTCCTAAACCTGACGCTTTAGGACATTATTTTATAAGACATGTTTTATTTGTTTTAGTGTTTAGTAGCTATTCAAATATATAACTTTTATTGTGCGTGGTGATTTTGAAAATAAAACAAAATGGTGACCGATGGTAGGGCCAAAAATCTTCAAACCCTTGGGTGATAGCAAAACCAAATCGAATGCCTATTGAAAGCGGTCATAAACGTTATTTTACCTGAGAAAGCACTATCCACACGAGAAATCTTCGAGAATGGGAACAAACCGATACACCACCATCGAATATTCGAGTCGCGCCCCGTATTGTCAATATGCCGGCCAGCTCGCAGCGGGTTATGAAGAGAGTTATTAAATAAGAGCCGATCGTAGTGGCTCCAGGCATACTGATCAGCAATTTGCAGGAATCGCTTCTGGAACTTTGGAGTGCAGTCATAAATAAGGTCATGAAGGAAAGAGCTAATTCTGCGGTAATTAGGTGAGCTTTTGGTTTTCTCTAATAAGATGATTCTTACTTAACGATTCCATTTATACTTGTTAAAGGTAGGACAAAAATTTTTACTATAAAAACCATATTAGGAAAGTGCGTTCGGAACATAGGAGGAGGACAAATATATTGTTTGTCTCGTGGCGCCAAAGTTGAAGCAGATTTTTGAGTATAAGCCCCGCAAGTTGATATTGCGATTGGCGGCCATCTTGGTGACGTAGTCGACGTCGCACCGTCAGTACCGTTCGCAAGGTCAGCCCGCGCTTACGTGTTATAGCTTTTTGTTTTTGTTATCCTGTTTTATTGTTATTTTTGAGTTTTGTTGTTTAGTTTTGTTACCTGTTACCCGTTAAAATTAGTAAGAAATTAATTAACAGTCGTGCTCGTGGAATGATAATTAAAGTGGACAATTATTTTTTAAAAGAGAAAGAAGACTCTAAGTTAGTTATCCAAAATATAAACTGTGCCTTAAAAAGTGCTTCGAACACTACTGAGGATATTTTAATGTCGAAGCAACTAGTAATAGACATTTTGAATATTTTGCAAAATTCTACCAAAGTCACGGAACGTGTGGCCTGGTTTAAATACAAATATCCCATAACCCTAGCCTATTTACTTTTTATTACATTTTTTTGCTATCTGTACTTTTTTGCGACAGATGACGTCACGCAGCTGTTATTGTGACAAGGTTCCATCGCAATATCAACTTGCGGGGCTTATAATTTCAAGGACCTTTTTGTAGTTCTGCAATATACGGAGTGAAATAAACGAACGGTACACCTACCTGAAACCCAAGTACCCGAAATACTAAAGATGGCTAATTTTAAACAAATAACATCCAATTCCTTTCAGAACTAAGTAAGACCACATTTATAGAATTAAGAAATAAAATTTACTCTAGCCGGGAATCGAACCCATTAAAATTCTAAAAATTCGTTGTTTATTTAATACCGATGGATAAGGCCAATCATAAAAATAATTGTACGATGTTGTGTTTACTTATCTGAAAATTATCAAAATACGCTCTTGCTAAAGTAGAGTCGAGTAGAGTCTCTAACAATTTTGATTAGAACAATGTCCATAATTTTCCTTTACACACTAACTTGAGTAGACGAATGGGAAGCTATCACTGTACAGTATTGTATTACAAGAATGGGCTCTGGTGCTAAAGTTTACCCAAGTTAGTAATAGCCGTACGTGTCCGCCGATCGAGTTGGAACTTTGCCACAATATGGAGCTTTGTGTATTTGTGCTCAGTATAATGGACTTGCGTGACGGATAGGACTTGCAGTAATGGTGGTGTGGGGCTTAAATCGGAATAGAATGGACTTCAAAGCCGATTTTTTTTTCCATTTATGTCCGTATATTTTGAAATTTCCAATCACATGCACATAAAACCTATAGGGTACTTCCCGTAGACCTAGAATCATGAAATTTGGTGAGCAGCAAGGCTTATAGCACAAGTAAAGGGAAAAATCCTAAAACCATAAATTTGTAGTTTTTTCACCACAACAAATACTTTTGATTCTTGCTATAGACCAAAATATAAAGGGTAATTTCCGTTGACCTAGAATCATAAAATTTAGTAAGAAGCAAGGTCTTATGCGGTCTTATAGCACTAATGCAGGGAAAAATCCAGAAACCGTTTTGTAGTTTCATCACAAAAAACATCTTTTTTTATTCTCCATGGACCAAAATCTACAGGGTACCTACTTCCCGTTGACCTAGAATACATTTGGCAAGACACAAGGTCTTACGGAACCCTCACTAAGTGCGCGAGTCCAACTCGCACTTGACGTTTCATTTAAGGTCTAAGCTAATTTTGTCCCGATCTAACACAAACTGTATTGTTTTTATGTACATATTTACGTAGGAAGAAATCGCGCTCGCTCATAGGGCGGGCTACTTGGTACCCTCTATTTACCCGTGTTGACTTTTTGTGGTGGTTATTGTAAGAAGAACCCACCCAAACAGTTATTACTGTATGTCGTTATAGATAATATTCTATTGTGTTTTGATAAATAAATAATTTACTTATTCTTTCTCAAGTTTCTTTTGTGTGCATTTTCTATCCATCTAAACTTTCGATAACTATTTTCATGAAAAAAGTCATTCCCTACTTTTTATTTATTGACCGTTCTAAATCGTTAGATAAGATTGCGAAATTATTACGAGGTCACCTTAATGATCGATGTATTTGGAACCCAACTGAACCATCACTACTGCCATAATATGGCAGTAGTATATTATTCATTTTCAGGTTGCTTGCAGGAAATAGCTGCTATTTAAGAATGGATTGAAATCTGTCTAATGCACACAACTGACCTACACTTATTTATGGTACAAATAAACAAGGTATGCTACTCCGAGAAACAGCGGTCACGTGGGTTTTCCCAAGCGTACGTCATATCCGCTACGGTGGTTCTCAAACTTTTTAGTTTTGGGAGATTCGAGATCTAGATCTAGGTTTTAGGTTATCCATGAAATTTTTCAAACTTAGTTTCCATAATTTGAGCAACGCTAAAATGAGCTCTGCACATGGATAAATCGATTTTTCCCTTGAAATGAAATTTTTCGAATCGCAGGAACATTTTTAGCCACAGATTCTCTTTTCGGGATTTTAAGGAACCTTATTTTACCGCCCTTCAAACTTACAGTTACGGATAGAGTAACCGCCCATTTTATTTTAAAGATTTATCCGATCAAAAACGCGAGTGATTCACCGGCGTCGATAAAAGTTTGATAGTCACCGGCAAATGAACGTAACCTCCCATTTTTGTGGCAATTGGACAGTGACGTAGGCTTGGGAAGATCTCGGAGTAGCATACCTTGTTCATTTGTACCATGCACTTATTATAATAGGAGTAAACATTGCTTAGAAGCGTGATTTGGTTATTTATTTCTTATTGGTAGGTACCTAAATACTTGATGTGATTAGAAAAATTGAACTTTGAACTTGTTTTCTTATATTTTACTGGCTATTTCGACAACCTTAATCAGAGGTCAAACATAAGTCAGAATCCATAAGACCAAGAGATAGACAAAATATGTATGTATTAGCGACGCCGATTGAGCAATGTCAGTTAAAGAGCTTTATACCAGTAAATACGTGCTCGAATACAACGAACTAAAAACCTCATGATGTGACCATAAAGCTCATGATGCTGATATCAGTGATAGAAAGCCATGGTGGGGTGATAGAAGAAGATAATGGAAGAATCAAAAACACCACAACTGGTTTACGCCAGGACGCTAGAAATGTTTCGAGCTGCAACAAAGAGATGGTGGGACTTGAAGACCCAACGGAAGAACATAAAGATGGTCTTATCGGAGGGGTTTTCCACTCGGCGCACGAGAAAATCCACAACTTCCACGAAAACTTCTGGGCTGTCGAAGAAATCCCCAACGACAGCGAGATGGTTTGGCACATGGTCAATCTCTTGAAGCGACCGGTGAATAAAGCTAAAAAGTATTCCCTAGCTAGGGTATACAGACAATGTCGCAGTCACAGAAGCCAACACAGAACCACCAAACGAAGAAATCGACCTCATCGATGAAACAATGGATAAGCTTTTCAATACTGACGGAACAAGAAAGATGGAGGAACTCGCGTTTAACGCTACTGTTGAGTATTTAAGAAAACAGTTGACGAAAATGCGTACCGAGGCTCTTCGGGTTTTCAAAAAATTATCTGAGCGTCTGGTCGAAGCGACGTGTGACCCGAGAGCTGGTGAGTATCTGGCACAACGCATCAGCATTGCCATACAGCATGGCAATGCAGCCAGCGTCTGGGGACGCTTCCGACTGGTGTTGATATCCTGTAGACTGTTTGCAACAGTCAGCAGTTAGCTCAATTGTTTCAATTGTAAATACTAGTATAATTTTCTTTGTGAATAAAGAATATTAAATAAGAATTTTTGAAATAGAATTGAAATTGATGGAGCTGTATACAGTACTTGCAGGCGATGCTATAGACGAAGCTGCCAAGGAGAAAGACTTTTAGATAAAACTTCAAATAAACTCGCACAGAAGGCAAAGAATTTAGGCGAAAACGTGAAGCAATCGGCTGATGATGCTGCACGGTTAGCTTAGGTACTCGTAAATACTTATATTTTGTTACAACTTTTTTGGTTATAGCAACCTTTTTGACTAAAAAATTTTTTGTCTGTAAAGTCGGTTTACTGACGATAGTTGAAAGTGACAACGTCTTAAGAAAATACTGATGGAATGGTAGCATTTGATACTCGATCAAAACATGTAAATGTACTATAGTATAGCAGCTGTCCACGCAGACGCATCGCTCACTCAAGTAGGAGAGAGACGGATGTCGAGCGCTCTCGCTTGCACTTCAAGCCTTACATGGAACGCCTCAGAGCGAGGTAACGCCGCATGAAGTCATGTCAGTTTTTTCGTGCGTGCAGCCGGCTCTATCGAATTATAAGACGTTGTCACGTCAATAAAAAGTTCAATTCTTGAATTTCTTATTGTTATTGAGTTTTTTCTAGTTGCTATCATATAGACAAGTAAAGGGACGTTTTATCAGGAATACTAAAGCTCGTCTTCTTACCGAAAACTTTAATAAACTTAGTATTTTCTGTTCATCAAAATGTACCTAACATTTAATAAGATTTAGCTACACTGGCTTTGCTAGCTCTATCGATAAATATTGACAAAATAATACTCTTTCGCCCTTATCGCCGTGGTTTATTCCAAAGTTTATCACATCCAGTAGAATTCCAATAACGTTTTGATTTACCGCACATTCGTGTCTTCAGTGGCGCCTGTTGTGACAACTTTATGAAGACAACAATCGTGCTTTGTTTCGGTGCCCGGTACCTCTGTCTCCGAGATTTATAAGTGGCAAGTTTCGATAGCTTTGCCAATTTTATTGTGACTGTCGTGATTGTGAATCGTTTCTAGTGCTATTCGCATAAAAAAGCATACCTACTGAATGCTCAAGTTTTTCAAAGAATGAGTTACGTTACGATAAAGTTTTTTGGAAAAATTAGAGATCGTTTACAAGATCAAGATGATTTGTTTGGTGGTTTATCTAAAGTCCACAGAATCCGTGAAACTAAAGAAAATGCGTAGGTATCAAATAAAATGTCTACTTAATCAGTATGGTAGTAAATAGGCAGGTTCTTCAGACTTGAGCGCTTCAATGAAAGATATACTTACCCTATTACCCACTTTACCTTGCAGTGGGACTCTATAGGCTTACCAACGTTTTTAGACTAACTTAATTATTACAACATGAAAATTTTCAGTGCACAGAGAGAATGGAAGGGGGAACGGATATTTGTCGTTTGGCAATGGAACTTTAGCCCGTCGTCTTGATAAAGCAAAACTTCAAGGAACGGTTAGAACGTTCTATTTATTCGTGAAGATATTTTTCTCATTCTTAAGAAAACATAATGTAGGTAGGTAATTAATAAGTTGTCTTGTGGCCATTTATTTAGCACACACAAAATTACAATAACAGAATAAAACAATTACAACCAGTATGGCAATGCTAATTCGTTGACCGAAATAGAAGCCAGTACCGTAACCACAGATATAATAATACTGTACTAGCGTTACTATAATAATCATCATTCGTGAAGATAGTAGACGTAAAACAGATTGCATCCCTCAGTATATAACCATAGATTAGGGGTTACCTCGGAGGATTAATTGACCTTGTTAGCGTGGTTGTGGCAGCCACAGCCACCCTTACAAGGTTAATGTGGCTGGCCACAACGCCAGATGCGGCTGCCTTTATGTTCGCGCATAATTGAGTTTTCTTTTGAGATTTGCATGGGGCTGAAGGACTTGATTAGAAAGTTCACTTGAAAGTAGAGAATATTTGACTATTATTTACGAACGAACAGGCAAGCGTAGCAGGGGGATGTAGATAATAAAATAAAAAATAAATTAAAAAGAGTTTTATTTCTGTAATATAGATACTTAACTAGTTTATGCCCGCTTCGCACGCGTTGTTTTTATGAAAACGTTTAAAGGTGATTTCTATCCCATGGGAACTGATTTATGGAATAAAAAGTAGCCTTTGTTTTATTCCAGGCCTAAAACTACATGTATACAAAATTTCAGCCCGATCCGTTCAGTAGTTTGAAGAGGTAACAAACATCCATCCATACATCCAAACTTTCACATTTATAATATTAGTGTGATATAATAATCTTTATTAATTCACAATTGTAGCACCACTACACGCGCACACCTGCGCGTGCGTCACCACGCGCCTCCCCACTCGCCTATCGCACCACGCGCACGCACACTATGAAGCGACCCGCCGCCCCACTGCGCCCGCTCGCATATAAAAGGCCCCGCGCACCACTGAAGCAGGAGTCTTCGCTAGCGCTCCGCTCCATCCGTGCATCGGAAGAGCCGCACTGGCCTAGACGCCTTCCCCTCCCCTCTCACCTCGGTGACGCATCCCTCACTTGTTGCGTCGCGTACATTGCTACGGACGCACTTGCCGGGAACGTACCGACCTATACCTATATCGCTCATTGTGTACCGAAGATCTTTACCCCGGGTTGAACCATATTTATACCTAAGGCTCAGCATTGAATCCGGACAATAAAAATAAGTTTTGTACGTGACGGTGTTTGTATTTACACCCCCTTACAAACTGGCGCTCAACGTTAAGGCCCGGAAAACGCCTAGCCGTAAAACAAGAACAATTGTGAAGACTGAACGAGACGCAGACATCATGATGTCCGTGGACCAATTTGAAAAGTTCCTCACCATGGTTGGCGGAAACCAGAGACGCACCTCCTTTGCCACATGCAACTTTTCATTCTGCGGCACCAGAGATACCGAAACAGTGGAAACTTTTCTCGCAGCAGCCACGGTATTCAAGGATGTGGAACAGATGTCTGACATAGATGCAATCAAAAGTATCCCGCTGATTCTGAAAGAAGAGGCAGCAATTTGGTGGAATGGAATAAAAGATCAGGTAACAACATGGACTGACTTCGAATCTCGCGTTCGACATGCTTTTGCACCCAAAAGACCAGCATACCAGCTGTATCAAAACATAGTATGCATCAAACAGGCTGAAAACGAGCTCACAGAAGTTTTTGTATCAAAGAAAAGAGCTCTTTTCGCGCAAATGCCCGAAAGTCATACAGAATCACAACAGATAGACATGATTTTTGGACAGTTGAGGTACAAGATACGGGTCAAGATGCCCAGGGAGACAGTCCGAACCTTTGATGACCTACTGAAGAGTGCTAGGGGTATTGAACAACTGATTTCAGAGAAACATGTACCACAGGAGACTGGTAAGGAGAAGGAGAAAGAGACGGAAAAGGTTAGCTTTAAGAAAAAGCGATGTACCTACTGTAGACTCCCAGGCCACACGGTCGAAACGTGCCGAAAGAAGGAGAAGAAGGACACCAGCATGGCTCCCGCAAACAAACCTGCTCCAGCAAGCACTGGTACCCAAGCACCTTCGCCCTCCCAACCGAAGTTTTCTTGTTATGGTTGTGGCACGCCGGGAGTAGTCCGTTCGAAATGTTCAACTTGTGCGAAAAACAAGGAAGAGAAACCAGAGGTAGGTTTCTGCTCCATTAACATAAAAACCGAAGTACGACCAAGACCAACTGTGGGATTTGGGATTGGGAAAATTATCGGTAACGCGTATATTGATACCTGTGCAAAGATAAGCGTTGCGTCGTATACGCTGTACAAATGTTTGAAGAAACTCGGATATGAGTTTGGTACACAGCAGATCCTGGTCACATTGGCTGATGGCGTGAAGACTCAAAGAGATGTCTTGACCATAAATGTGCCGGTAAGTATATGTTACCGAGTGGTTCACACGACGTTTATTGTATTCCCGGAATCCCGAGAATCTAGAACGCTGTTGGGTGTCGGATTTATCCAAGATGCGATGATGGTCCTGGACGTTCCGCAGATGACGTGGCATTTTGTAGGCAACCCAGAAATGGTTTACGAGCTGCAAGACGAAGCCTATGAGGAAGTTTCGATGGTACAGATAGAGGCTACACCAGCACACTATACTCCTCGATTCCGCAGTATGCTAAAAGATGTTGAATTAGCAGATTTCATCTCTCCCATGTCCATCACCCCAACAAATGACGTGAAATACACAGAACCGGAACCCGCCGCATGCGCCGTAGCTATTGGAGTTGAAGCAGCGCTACCCGAAACTACTTCCTGTTTAACGATGATACCATATCGAGTATTACCCATAGACCTGTCATCGCCTCCGAATAAACGATCCAGATACCTGTTCGATGGTTACTCACCCAGGCTTGATTTTATGATGAAAGATGCCCAGATACAGTTCCAAGATGCGCAACTAGAATTATCTCCGCATTCTAAGACACTGTTTTCTACCCCTAAGTCCACCAGTAATAGTGATGATATTGAGATTGGATCTATTGCAGTTGATGAAGTGACATCCGATACGCTGGACAGCTTACATAAGTCCCAACTGATGGAACTTCTTTGGGACCATAAAGGAGTTTTCGGAGAGAGCAAGGAGCCAACACTCCTCACTGAGCATCGTATTGACACAGGTGAGCATAATCCCATATCTGTACCTCCATACCGCTTGTCGCCTCCACGTTTGTCTCTGCTGAAAGAAGAGATACAGAAGATGTTAGACAGTGACGTCATTGAAACATGCTCGTCAGCCTGGTCTGCACCTGTTATAATGGTACCCAAGAAAGATGGTTCAGTACGAGTTTGCGTCGACTACCGTAGACTTAATGCCATAACAGTACCTGATATATATCCGATCCCAAGGATCGATGACTTGCTCCATGCTGCCAAGCCAACACCCTTCATGACAACGCTTGACTTGCGCGCTGGCTATTGGCAAGTAAAGGTCAAGGAAGAAGACCAAGACAAAACAGCATTTATAACCCCTTTTGGAGTCTATAGATGCAAGCGAATGCCATTCGGACTTCGAAACGCACCCTCAACGTTCCAGCGACTAATTGACAGAGTGAGAGTGAGCCTAGAAAATGTGAAAATATTGGCATATCTAGACGATTTGATTATCTTTTCATCAACTTTCGAAGAACACTTGTCAGATCTGAGCAAAGTGCTACGGAAGTTGTCAGAGAACAAACTACAGGTGAACTTCAAGAAGTGCCGATTCTGTTGTTCAACCATAAAGTATTTAGGCCACCTGATAACGCCTAACGGACTACAGGTTGATCCTGAAAAGATAGCGGCAATATGCGAATGCCCAGCGCCGAAGAACCTCAAGCATCTCATGAGCTTCCTTCAAACCTGCTCTTGGTTTCGCCGCTTCATACCTAACTTCGCAGGGATAAGCGAACCACTCACCCGTCTGACAAGGAAGAATACGGAGTGGACGTGGCAACACGAACACGAAGAATCATTTTGCACGTTGAAAGGACTTCTTACCACTACACCTATTCTCCGACAAGCTGATGAAACGAAGCCGTATATCATCAAAACCGATGCTAGCAATTATGCACTTGGAGCTGTTTTAGTGCAGGGGGAGGGAAAAGAGGAGCATCCTGTCGAATACGCCAGTAGGCTGTTGACCCCTGCAGAACGGAACTATTCCACAACCGAGAGGGAAGCACTAGCTGTTGTTTGGGCCATTGGAAAATTCCGAGGATACATTGAAGGTCTCCCGGTGACGGTTGTAACGGATCACCAAGCATTGAAGTGGTTGATGTCGATACGCTCTCCAACCGGTCGATTAGCAAGATGGGCTTTGCAAATACAAGCATATGACATCATAATCAAATATGCACCTGGTAGAACAAATGTAGTCGCAGACACATTATCTCGGCCAATTTGCGATGAAAGCACTGAAAGCACTTGCGGAATGTGCAGTGTAACCGTAGATATGCCGCAACGATCTTCTTCTGAGATAAGAGAAGAACAGATGAAGGATGAGAACATCTCGAATATAGTAGCTGCTTTAGAAGATGCAGACCGTAAAGAGAACGCCGTATATTGGAGCAACAAAGGCTACGTCATGAACAACGGGTTGTTATACCGTTATCACCCTACGGATGACTCTGATGAAGCTCAACTTGTAGTTCCGCAGCATGAATGGGCCAACGTTCTCTCCGTGTATCACGATGACCCCTTGTCTGGGCACTATGGGACAGACAAGACTTATCAACGCATCTCAAGAAGATATCACTGGAAGGGCATGAGGAAATACATAGAAGCGTATGTCAAGAACTGTGTCCCATGCCAGAGATATAAGCCGTCTAATCTGAAACCAGCTGGTTTACTACAGACGACACCTGTCAACCAACGGTTTGAAACTGTTGCCTTTGACTTATTCGGCCCCCTGCCTCCAACGAGCAGTGGTAACACATGGATACTGATCGCCGAAGATATTGCTACGGGTTGGGTAGAATTGTTTGCCCTAGAAACTGCTAGCGCTGAGATTTGTGCGAAGACATTGATAGATGAAGTCTTCCTTCGTTATGGTATACCCAGAAGACTAATAAGTGACAATGGACCACAATTTGTGAGTGCTGTTATGCAGCAGATGACCTACTGTCTACGCATCAAGCACACGTTCACTCCAGTATACCATCCAGCAGCTAACCCAGTAGAGAGGAAGAATAGAGACATGAAGTCACAGTTAGCCATTTTAGTAGAAGATGATCATAAGATCTGGGATGTTAAACTACCCAGTATACGATTCGCTATGAATACCGCGAACTGTCTCACAACAAGCTATACTCCAGCGTATTTAACATTTGCACGAGAACTTCGTACCCCAGATGACAATGCTCACGACTTCAGGCAGATAGTATTGTCTGAAAACTTCGTGCCAGAAATAACACCAAAGCTACTACTTCTCGCTAATACGCTGAACAAAGCGAAAGATGTTAGAGAAGGCAAAGAAGAACGCAGAAAGGAGACCGCAGATAAAGGTCGTAGAGAAGACCCCGGACACTCTCCCGGAGACTTGGTCTTAGCAGCTACTCATCCAGTCAGCAATGCCGCTCGTGGAGTCAGCGCAAAGTTTTGCCCACGACGTGATGGTCCCTACCTAATCCTAAGTCGCCATGGTGCGTCTTCTTATTTGATTTCAGACCCTAACACACCTGATAAACCCCTTGGTGTGTATCACACGTCGGCCTTGACCCCTTTTCGAGGCCACACGACGAGCCCGCTTCCTGCACCGGTGCGCCCGCTGAAGAAACGTGGTCGTCCACCTAAGCCTAAGCCTAACCCTGAGGCAGCACCAAAGCCTGCCTCCCGTGGACGTGGGCGTCCGCGGAAACCTGCTCCCAGCCAATAGAGCAACTCACCTATCTGGCTACTCGTCGGGGCGCCTTCGTATCCAGAGGGGGAGACTGTAGCACCACTACACGCGCACACCTGCGCGTGCGTCACCACGCGCCTCCCCACTCGCCTATCGCACCACGCGCACGCACACTATGAAGCGACCCGCCGCCCCACTGCGCCCGCTCGCATATAAAAGGCCCCGCGCACCACTGAAGCAGGAGTCTTCGCTAGCGCTCCGCTCCATCCGTGCATCGGAAGAGCCGCACTGGCCTAGACGCCTTCCCCTCCCCTCTCACCTCGGTGACGCATCCCTCACTTGTTGCGTCGCGTACATTGCTACGGACGCACTTGCCGGGAACGTACCGACCTATACCTATATCGCTCATTGTGTACCGAAGATCTTTACCCCGGGTTGAACCATATTTATACCTAAGGCTCAGCATTGAATCCGGACAATAAAAATAAGTTTTGTACGTGACGGTGTTTGTATTTACACCCCCTTACACAATTATAAAATCGTATTGATACGACTACATTTTATTTTATTTATTTATTGATATGAAGTTGATACGGCGATATGTTACCGGGGCGTTAGATATCGGAAGTAATTTTTCTGCTCTTCTGCCAGTCTTTCATCTCTCTTAAGGGCTTATTATGGTCTAACTAAACTTTATTAGCGATAAGCAAAAATACCTTCGCATTAGGTACCTATGCCAAGAGCCCTGGTTTCAGGAGACCCCAAAAAAAACATATACAATTGTAAGGCGAACTATGAACGCCGCGGCTTCAGGGGTGAACACATCAAGTGGAGATCACAATGGGCATTATCATGACCGTAGTGATGCAAAAGCCAGAAATACACCTGTCCGTAATGGCCCCTTTTTGGCTTAGTTCCTACCTACCTCTAAGCGCCACTTTGCAGAATAAGCGTATGAAAAATAATTCGTTTTCTTCGAGCTGGAGTGATGCTTTGGAAGATCTGTAAGTAGACACCTACAGCTTAAGTATGTATGTACCTACGTAAAATAAGCACTCTGTATTTCATTTCCGTTTCCGCTCGATCGAGCAGGCAGACGTCGAGCGAGATTTACGAATCAAGACAACATGTACCGTTCGCAGAAAACTGCTAACGAAATAATTTCCCTCTGGCCACGTGGTCCTACTGCCTTTGTCCTACCGATCGGACCACATGAACTTTTTTTTCCGGTTGGTTCGATTAACTAATCAGACTATAGAAACTGACGTTTTCATAGACCACGTAGTCCCGCTAATCGGACTACATGAACTTTTTTTCCGGTTCGCTTGGTCGAAAAATGTTATAAGGTTAAAAAAAATGGATAGGAACATATTCAAAGAGCTGTTGTCAACACAGAAGGTTATTATGTGACAGTAGGTTTGTTAGGTTGGATTTAGAAACCACCCATCATCGGCCGCGAAGCGGCCGTTATGTGGTCCGATCGGTAGGACGAAGCGGAATTACCAATTCTTATAGTCCGATTAATCGAACCAACCGGAAAAAAAAGTTCATGTGGTCCGACAGGTAGGACAAAGGTAGTAGGACTACGTGGCCAGAGGGACTAATTTATGGCAAGTAGATAGAAAGTAGGTACTTTATTGCATCCTTGAATTAGCAATGATTTACCAAAGAATAAAATTGTAGAGTAAGCTACTATTGACGGTCTTATCGCTCAAGAGCGATAAGAAATACATATGTTACTCACTTAAGCTGACATTTTTTATACAGACCCTTAGGGCAGGTACCGACAGTGCCTTCGGTAATTTTGGTTCTCTTTCTGGCCGGTCTTAACTCATAAGCCTACCTACTACCTGATTAATGGAAGATTTGAAATTTGTAAGGCACACTACCGAGTAGAGTATTTTTGACAGTTTTTAAACGAAGAAAAACATTTATCTATAATTTATTGCCTTCCAAAGGAAGCATTAATGCTGTCCATTGACAATGCAACCTAAGTCAAAACTCAGTTTTGCTAACGGTATACATCTGAGATAGTTAATTTAATCTGCCAGCGAGCGATCGCCAGTTTATCTTCTTAGTCAATTTAAGGCGAACAAGGTGGTGGTGGTGGTGGTGGGTATAGTACTAACCTATATAGCTAGATGTAGCTATGTTTTATACCAGCAATAATGTTTGTAGACACGTCTGGTCCACATCGTGTTATGTAAATTGACAAAGAGGTGCATGTTAAGTTGTCGGGAACATGAAATTTGAGATTAGGTATTCGTTTTAGGTGAGAATTCGTCGGAATGAAAAGCAAAAACGTGCAGATTAAATCCAAATTCCGCAATGTTCAGAAATTTCGAATTCGATTCCGTGCAAAATTCAGGGAATACATAGAAAACATCAAAAATAAAAACAAAAAATTATTAAGAGTTCTTTTTGGTAAATGTAAAATTATTTTATATTATAGAGCATGCCTGCGGTGAAGATTTCGGGCAATACCCCCCATGAGATGAAAGCCAACAAGGCGCTTATCAGGGGGAAGTCTGCGTCCAGCGGTTGACCAATACAGGCCGTTGAGGTTGAGGATACGCTGCAAAACTTAGTCTCTTCGATAGCTTATCTTTGTTTGGGCCCCATTGAAGCTAAGGTGATTCCTAAGAATACGGTACTTTCTAAAATTTCTAACGTTTCCCCTTTTACGTTTATATCAGCCTTAACTTGTTTTACATTAGGTAGAGTAAATTTTATAAATTTCGTTTTTATTTCGTTAACCTATTAGTAGGTAGCCTATTATATAAGTTAGACTTTGCTCTAAACGTACGCCAAATTTCATCTTGATCTGTTCTGTAGTTTTGGAGATCAACAAAAATTCAGTATGCACAAACTTTCGGCTTTATAATATTAGTAGGATAATTGGTACTGGGAGAAGGCCCCTGCAGGTATTTTGGCCCCCTTCAATATTTCCTTACTGAAACAGCTGCGTAGCTGATGGTAGATACCTTGGCTAAGGTCATTATACCGAAAACCGCCGCTAGAGAGCCTTTCATATTGTTTTTTATTCAAGAACACCGCAAAAAGTACCTACCGGCGAAAGGTTTTGGGCGCTGGTGCCAAATAGTTTGTTTTGTTTTATTGGGAAGTAAAGAGTACATTATGAAATCAAATAAGGAATTAAAATTAGCCATTAGAAATTAGCCAGAGTGAGAGGCTTCCGCTCTATAATAATAAAAAACCTTATAGTACATTATGCTTTAAATTAAATAACTCAAAATAAACATAAACCAAAATAATTTCCTCCTTTATGAAAGTCAGAGTTAAAGGTATTCTTGAGGCACCGGTAAAGAACCAACGCATTGATTCTAGGTGTTGAACGTGTATTGGATTTTGGCAGATTATCAGTTTCAATAATATTCTTAATTAAAAACATTTTTGATGCTGTAAGATGTATGTCTAATAATTGAGATCTGAGATGGGTATTATGAACCGTTATAATAGCTACCTCAGATCCCAATTACTCAAATGTGTACTTTTATATACACGATTTTCGTAATAAAATATTTGGATTTCATTGAATAGAGACTCAGACACGAATACAATGATAAATTGTTGAAACTTTGACGTATAATATTAATTGGACCTATTATTATTAAACATTTGTCCCGCCTCGGGACAAATGTTTGTACGATCTGCAGATATTTGTTCAGGGGTTCTGGATGTTTTTCTATGTATAATAAAAAATATCTATCTAATGTAGTGTATTGTATTATGTATATCAGTTATCTAGTACCCACAACACAAGCTCTGCTTAGCTTGGGGCTAGATAATGCTGTGTGAATTGTCCAGCATTATTTATTTATTTATTTAAAATTTTACAGGCCTTAAACAAAATGGGGGGTCATTATGACCACCTTCTCCTCTACCTAATTACTTACGATGTGATTATCAACTGACCTTTGAACTTGTTTTCGTATTTACTGCACATTCCAACAATCATAATCAGAGTTCAAACATGAGTCAGAATCCATAAGGCCAAGAGATAGACAAAATATTTATAACCGATTAAGCATTGCCAGTTAAATTCGAGCTTTTTACCAGTAAGTACGTGCTCAAATACAACGAACTAAAAATGAATTTCAATTTAGTGACTACAAAGCTCATAGTGCTGATATTAGTTTTGGAAAGCGACGGTGGGGTGCTAGAAAATGTTTATGGAAGAATCAAAAACACCACAACCGGTTTACGTCAGGACGCTAGAAATGTTTGGAGCTACAGCAAAGGAATAGTGGGATTAGAAGACTCAACAGAAGAACACAAAGATGGTCTCATCGGAGGGGCGATCCACTCGGCGAACGAGAAAGTGCACAACTTCCATGAAAAGTTCTGGGCTGTCGAAGAAATCCCCAACGACAGTGGGATGCTTTGGAACATGTACAATCGTTTCAGGCAACGGGTGGCTAAAGCCAAAAACTATATCCTAGGGAATAAAGACTATGACGCAGTCACAGAAGTGAACACAGAACCACCGAACGATGAAATCGACCTCATCAATGAAACAATGAACAAGCTTTTCAATACTGACGGAACGAGAAAGATAGAGGAACACGCATTTAACGCGGCTGTTGAAAATTTAAGAAAACAGTTGAGGGAAATGCGTAAAGGAGCAACTACAGGGACTCAAGTCACCCATGGTGAAGGAATCATTGATGTTCGACTATCTGATGTCAACAAAGAAGACAAGGATACTAGTATTACAGATACATCCGGAATACAGAGTGTAGCCAACGATATTTATGACAAAGTAGATGACGGCATACAATCAATCAAGGACAACAGTGAAATAAGTTATGTTGCGATTCCCGACTTGAAGCCACATTTGAGCAATGGTGTACAGTCTGTTAAGAATGGCTACAACACAGTAAGTAATGGGGCTGTAGTAATCGCAGGCAATGCATTAGACGAAGCTGCCAAGGAGAAAGATCTTTTAGATAAAACTTCAAATAAACTTGCACATCAGGCAAAGAATTTGGGCGAAAACGTGAAGCAATCGGCTGATGATGCTGCACGGTTAGCTTACTCGTGATTATTAATTTTTTTGTTTAACGTATAGTATAACTACCTTAATAGATATAGCAGCTTTTTGAATAAAATAAAATTCATAACATACCTTACCATTTCTTTTCTTTTCTGTTCATCAAAAATGAACCTACCATTTAAATAGATGTTTTGCTAGGTCAATCATAAATATTGACAAAATAATACTCTTTCGCCCTTATCGTCGAGGTTTATTCCACCGTCCGTGATTAATTCCCAGTAGTGGGTTCAAAGACTTGATGATAGAAAATACACCTGATCAAAACCCTCGTCCGCGGTAGTCCACTAAAATAGAAAAAATCACACGTACCTATCTAAATGCGAAAGTTTAGATGTTTGTAGCCTTTTCATGCCAAAACTACTGAACAGATCGGGCTGAAACTTTGCATAGAGCTAAGTAGTTCTAGATCTTGAATAAAACATAGGCTAATGACATTATATCTCATAAATCAGTTTCTATGGGATAGAAAATTAAATAGAAAAAACGCGTGCGTAGGGCGAAATGTTATTTATCAACGAAAAGGCAGGCATAGTTGGGAATGGTAGGTTACTTTACCGGCGTTATCCTTTTTAATTTTATTGCTCCTCTGCCAGCTAAACTAAACTGTCATAAAATCAATGGCAAGCACAAGATGCCCAATTAAGTAGGGTTTCTGCTATGCCCAAAATGACCCCATTTTGGTTTAGATCCTTCCTACCACAGATTTCTGAAATCTGTGCACATTATGTACATCACCAGTAGATACTTAGCACTTTGTAAAATAAGAATTTTCTTATAAATAGATTTATACTTTGATTTAACTAATATTAGAGCTTCACTTTACACAGGGAGCTCAGAGAGGCAACATGTCAGGTCTCAGTCGAAGTCGAGTATTATGGTGTCATGAGGTCTCGTGGAGAGACGAAACTAGTTAACGACTTACTTTGAGGGGATTTTTCATTGTGTAGTTGGTGTGGTCTTTTCTTTAACAAATCAAGTTGTGTTCGTGGTTATAAATTACAGGGTAATTTAGTTAGGATATATTGTTCTGTGGTAATTTACTTGGCAATTTTATATTATGTAGGTTAGTCTGTTTTTTACCTTCTCTGATTGCATGGCATGCCAATTTGTGGGAAGGCGGGCGGTGTACCTACGCCAATCGCATTTTGTTTGATCTTATCAGCCATGAATTGAGAAGGTATTGCGCGGAATTGTTATTAAATATTGTTTTATCCTAATATTCGGTAAGTAGGTACCTACGTACTTTACGATAAAGTTAATAGATTGTCATACAGCGGGACAACTTTACTATTTCTAATTTGATTCTATTCTTTGATTGTAATTTTGCTAGTTAAGATATAAAATATTTTATACAGAGCCTTTGAGTTTTTAAGGTGGGTCATTATGGTTTTCTTTCTGGCCGGTCAAAAATGAGCAATGCCTAAATGGAAGACACTCATATTGTAAGGCACACTAAAGGCAGGAGTATTTTTGACAGTTTAAATAAGTAATCATTTATCTTCTTTTTAACTTAAAAAGAAGATAAATGATTACTTACTTAAATTGATTGCCTTCCAGAGGAATCTTTCGGTACCTACCCACCGAGAATGCAACCTATTTCAAAACTCTGTTGCTGACGCTACATCTGAGATAGTTAATTTAATCTGCCAGAGAGCGATCGCCATCGTTTATCTTCTAGGTCAATTTAAGGCGAACAAAGTGGTGGGTATAGTACTAGCCTATCTAGATTCGCCATTGTTCAGAAATTTTGAATTCGATTTCGACGAAAATTTAGGGAAAATTATACATAGAAAACAACAAAAATAAAAACAAAAATTTATTAAGAGTTCTTTTTGGTAAATGCAAAATTATTACCGAGAGAAAAACAACCAAAATGTAACCATTAGATAAAATTTATGGCATTTTTTTTAAATTATTTTAGTAAAATTATCTATAAGTAGAAGCACTATGCTTAGATATAAATAAATAAAATAATTACAAAATGTACTACTTTAATGTTAGGCTATGACACTTTTTCATAGAATTATAACCATCTTCTTTTTAAATAAGTTTTACTGTACCTACGTATCTTATTTTTTTGTAGAGAGGTACTTACGATTTGTTCACGAATTTAGCTTAAAAATATTAAGTACAAATGAGATTTTAAAAATCTTTACTAACTAGCTCTCACGCCGCGCGGTATCTTTCAGTAGTATGGTTCTATGAAAAAATATCGTGTAAAATTATAAAATATATTTTAATAATATAAATATTTACAATTCTAATTAGTAACTGGCATTTTCCGAAGGCACTTTATTATTACAACATTTTCTACCAGAAGCGGATTAATTACAATTATTTATTAATACCTAATAAGGCACCGCGATTTTGATATTTAATTGACTAATTAGCTTAAATCTAGTAGGTTTGTTAAATACTTGTTTCGACCTAAATATATTTAAGCAGCCATGAATTTATTAAATGTAAATTGATATATAAATTGTTCCCTCTACTTTCATTGATATTTAGTATTCAGATAAGATGCCATAATGATTCTATTTTTAATAATAAATAAGCTTATTAATCCATTTTCGCCTTGAGACATGCATAACATTGTATTAGCAAAACATACCTTATTAATAATTAACTAAGATCACAATTCTCGACAACTCGCATACATACAAGACACAATTTACAATATCACACTTCCGAGATACAATCTTTCTTCAAAACACTTTCGATAAAGCTTAATTAAAGAAATTTATTAAGGAATATTTATATATGTAAGTATACAAAATTTAAAAAAAATTATTGAGTTACCAATTTGAAATAATTTTAAATAGGTATCATAGGTAAAAACCAAAATTTTGTAGGTATTTTAGTGGGAAATAATTTAAAATTTATATTAAGCTTCCATCGAACTTTTTTATGGCGCACCAAGATTTAATGTAATTAATGTAACGTGACTAGTCGTTATGTTACAATGTTAGAACTAAATTTTTACAATTACATCAATGTTTACACCATAACATATTTTCACATAAAAAATATCTAAGGTGATTTTACAGTTTCGAGATTATCATGAGGTAACCAACTATATCTACAAGTTTTTAAATTATCTTTCAACTGTAATGAAGTTGTGAATGTAGGTGTAAAAATATATTTACATTGTGCGAACTATACCACACTGCACTAGCAACCATTTACGACTCAAAGCACTACACGTTTATCTATTTATTTTAATGAGATTTTTCGTCAAAAACCACTTAAATCTGAAACCACTTCGAAGTTCACTATGATTCTGAAACTCACATCGTCGCACTAGGTTAGATAGCACCGATTATTGTCATCACTTTACGATCCATTCAAAATACAGTGACTTCGACCTAGCAGTTATTTTTTAAAGTTTAATAAGTTAATTCAGAGATTTCAAACTGTGTTCAGTGTTCATCAAAAGTATAGGTTTTAAATACTAAATTCCATCTAAAGACAAAAACCTATCACTCATTAAGCTATCCATGATGCACTAATATCTTTCTGAGCTAGTAGAGTCTCTGCTAGTGATGTCACTAGCCGCGTCAGTGGAAGAGTCGCTGGGGTCGCTAGTACCCCCGGGGTCGGACGTGCCCCCGGGGTCGGATGTACCCCCGGTGTCACTGGTGACCCCTATTTCCGTGGTCGGATATCAAAGATGTTCGTCACGACCGTTCAGGGGCTGGCGCTCGGCGTGGTCGGAAGGGCGGTTGCGCTTGAAGAATCCACACTGGAGACAAAATGTATGTAATGTATAGTAATTTAAAGCCAACTAGGTTAATTATAGCTGTGTGGTGCCGGCTTAGAATTTGCACCACCCCAACTCTTCCCGCGGGTGTCGTAAGAGGCGACTAAGGAATATCCACCGGGTCGGGCAGCAGCGCCCCTGCAGAATAATTCTACCACCGAACTGCGATCCCCAACCCTGCGTGGGGATTATGGGCATTACCCCCATGTGATAAAAGCCAATACAGGCTGTTAAGGTTGAGGTTGAGGTTAATTATAGGTGTCGTGACGACGACGTAAGAATCGACCAACTAAGCCCGTGTCTGTCGTGAGACACGACTAAGGGGACCAGAGGAAAGGCAGCAGCTTCCTTCTGTGTTGTATAACACGCCTGCCAGGCGTGGTGATCCTGGCATATCCCCCCCTGTTGGGGGAAGCACGTTCAGCCGTGGTCGTATGGGTGCTGATGCGGCAGGGTAATTCGACCTGTGACTGTCGTAAGATTTCCCGTCTTTGACTCTACCTAATCTACCACTCATCAGGCTTTTGATCTTAGTCTATTCCGTGTTGTGGTTTCGACACCAAAAGTGTTCTGCTTTTCTGCTGGTCGTCTCAGATCCGCTTTCTACCAAAGCAGCGTGTCACAAAATAATATATTTTATGAATTTTTGGGAAGTAATGTAATTTTTATGAATGCGCTGAGACTCTAGAGTCTAGTAGTCTCCTGAATTAGCTTGTCTACTCTCTCCTTATTCTTACCTTGTACAATGCAAAGATGAGCAGCAACAACAGCAAAGCCCCCAGCACGGCTGCCAGTATGATGACCCAGGTGGGGATCTGTCCGATCTCCTTGGCCTCCAGCTGAGGGGTCACCACGGTCTGGGCCTCCGCCTGGTGCCACGAGGGGTCGCTCGGCCTCTCGATCATGGGCAGTTTGGACACGCGGGTGGCGGCTAGGGTGGAGAGGATTACTGCTCGGTCTTCCGACATCTGGAAAAAATATAGATAGATCATTAAAATATGCGCCGAGTGTCAGAGATGTACACGCATCATCTTCAAGAGCTGCCTGTGTGTTATTTATAACATAATTTAATTGAAATAAAAAGTAAATTCGCTTACATTTCAAACTACTCCACACTCTAGGTAGGTAGGATAGATATAGGTTTACTAGATTTTGCCCTAGGTGAGTTTTTTAAGTAGCTAAAGTATATCGATATGGGGGATTATAACACTTGCTTAATGTTTGTGTTTTTGAAGGGCTGTTGAAGAAGGTTCCGAGAAAGACGCATGTAGGTAGAAGTTTGTGGCATCCACGAGCTGAGTTGAAGGGGTCAATGAGGATCCATAACGTTTTTAGTTGAGAATGCAGATTTATAGAGCAAAACATCCAAAACACACAGTGCAAAAGTTTTTGTTCTACGACAAAAATTTATCAAGTTATGACTAAATTACTAGCGAAGTTCACTGAGTGACCGCCGCGGGTGCCTGTGACATCACTCAGGTGACGGCGACCGAGCCAGTGACGTCACACGCACCCGCGGCGGTCACTCAGTGAACTTCGCTAGTAATTTAGTCATAACTTCGTACGTAATGGTCCGATTTGGATAATTTAAAAAGATATATCATTCTTATGTCATAAAGAATAACGTGGATACTAGTTCTATTGAAATTGCTATAAGATTACGGATCCTCATTCTTTCACCGTCTTGGTGAAAGACCACGACCACGGCTCAAAATGTATTTCTATAAGTACGTCATTTCTGTAGGAGTTAAGTTACCTGGTTGAGCACAGTAGCGTTGATCCTCGAGCGCAGCGCGAACCAAACTTCCTGTCCCTTGACGAGGCGACCGGTCGCGCAGCGGATCACTTCGCACTTGTACTTCTCCTGGCATTTCGTCAGGATTTCCTTCAACTGCTGGTCCACCTGGGATACAGAGGAATTGCTTTAACTTGAGGCATTCCATAGCATAGCAGAAGGAAGGTAAAAATGAAGTGTGTATAGCAAAAAAAACCAGCATTTGGCTACATTTTCGTAGAGGCGCAAGATTTCAAAAGAAATCCATACAATCTCCATACATATTTTGTGCCCAGCAGGGTCTATCTATAGTAACCCTAAATTAGATATCTATAAACACATCTGTAAGTAAAACTACCTATAGAATGTTTTATTAACTATTTAAATATCGCTCGCGGTTCACGATAACTGATCTACTCCGTTGATAATTGTCAAAAACCGTATCCGCTGACCACTGAAAATGCACCCTTTGGCAGAGTCTGTTCCCAGAAAAAGAAGGTAACATGGTATAAAATGGCGTAAATTCAAATAAAAGGTGTGAATTGATGATACATACTTGATTGTCAGCCTGTCTTCGTCGCCTGGTGTTGTCTCGACTGCTACTTGATGAGCTGAAGCTGCCTCCAGTTTGAGTGTTGTAAGATCCACCTGAAATATTATGAAGCATGCTATTTTAATAAAATGCAAAAGGCACCATCTAGGTAAGAAACGCCAGAGTTATTTATCTAAATAATGAAATCAATATGTTCATAAAATTGTGTATTACCTGATCGTGATGAGTAAGAGTATCCATTGCTGCCCGAGTTGCTGTAAGATCCACCGCCTCTTTGGTAGTTGCCACCTCCGGATTGGTAGGCACCCCCTCCTGACTGGTAGGTACCACCTCCTGACTGGTAGGCTCCCCCACCAGATTGGTAGGAACCGGACGCTCCCGTCTGCCTCACTCCAGCACCACCCGACGAACCTGATCCAGCGCCAGTCACATCAGCGATTCCATATCTGAACTCGTTGTTTGCGTTGCTGGCAGCATACGATCCGAAACCCTCAAGTTTATCCTCTTCCTCATCACCGACAACAGTGACGGTTCCAGCTCCGCGGAAGGTCGAGGATCCTGCCTTCATGACGTCAGGGTTAACAGTCTCTGTGGTTGCCCAATTGCCGTGGACGAAGCCAGCACCTTGAGTGCCACTGTTTTGTCTGTTGTAGCCGCTGCCTGAAGTATACCCTGAGCCTCTTTGAGAACCCTGGTATCCACTTTGAGATCCTTGGGCATATCCGCTTTGAGATCCCTGAGAGCTTTGTGAGCCTTGGACGAAGCCTGAACCACGGTTTCCTTGGTTATTGGCATACCTGAAAAACAGATTTACGTTACCGTGGGAATTCCGGGATAAAATATGCCGTAGCCTATGTCACTCCCTGAAAAGTAAGCTTCCTAACGGTGAAAGAATATTTCAAATCGGTCCAGTAGTTTCGGAGCCTATTCAATACAAACAAACAAACAAACAATCAAATCTTTAGTCTTTATAATATTAGTATAAATAAAAATGGCAAAACAGTTCCCTGGTAATAATCCTGCATAATATTGTACAAAGTAAATTATTGTATTGCTCACCGATTGAAAGAACTGCCTTCTTCACCCTCACGTCCCAAAGATCCATATTCAGTACTGGTTTCTGTCTGCGAGACGATATTGTGGTTCTCGTCATACACTATGGTCCTGTTCTTGACCCTCACTATTTCCCCTTGACCGTAACCTCCATTGTCGAAACCACCCTGGCTGTAACCTCCTTGGCTTTGAGAGCCAGCAACGTTTTGGAGATTCTTCCTTATTTGTTCTTGTTCTTCAGCGGTCAGACCTTCACTTGAGCTGGTCCAGGTTTTGTTGTAAGATTGACTTCCATACCCGTTCTGTCCTTGGCTACCGTATCGCCCTGAACCTTGGCTGAACTGGCCAGAACCTTGGCTAAATTGGCCAGAACCTTGGCCATACTGTCCTTGAATGGTAGAGCCACTCTGGCTTCCTGAGTACTGTCCTCGGGAACCTTGGCTGGAGCTGGTGGAGCCCTGGTTATTGCCATATTGGTTGCCGGAGAAACGGTTACCCCCGCTTTGGGAGGTGACTACACCGTTGCTGTTTGTGTATTGCTCTTCCCACATTGCTGGAAAGTAAAAACATCAAGTTTAATAATAGCGCTACCTCCAGTCCAACATGCACTAGCAAATTTACAAGAAACCCAAAGCTCCGGACAATTTGGTACAATAATAATTAAGTACCCGGTTTAGTTGACAGATTTATATAAAGGAGAATAGGGAATTAAATAAACCTTGATGAGTACCATCATATTGGTACACTAGACAATCGCCTCGCGTTTTCACCTGCGTAGTTCCCGTTCCCGTGGGAATTCCGGAATAAATTATAGCCTATGTCACTCCCTTAAAAGTAAGTTTCCTAACAAGTCGGTCCAGTAGTTTGGGAGCCTATTCAATACAAACAAACAAACAATCAAATCTTTCCTCCTTATAATATTAGTATAGATTAGAACGGCAGCAACAATTTTTTTTAAACATTGTTTCGAGCTGATTATACTAGTGTAGAAATAAAACTTACATTGTCCATAATACCCGCCGCCCCCAGAGATCTGATCCGCAGTATAAAGGTCGCTGCTCATCATGGCCTCGCGCTCCTTCCCCAGTAGGAACGCGTACGGGTTCTGTACGAACAAGTTCTCAGGGTTCACGTGGCGCGCCACGTCGCACTTCACGTTGCCCAGCGATTGGGGCTGGACTAACATGTACATTAGGTTCTCGCCTGGAAATAGAAGACGAAATAAGAGCATGTTACTCAAAAAAAAGTACTATAAAGTTTCGACAACGACTCGAGAGTTAGACGAACAAGCAAGAGCTAAAATCTTGTCGTTAATTGAAACTGCTGTGCGTGCACAGAAATCACAGACCTAAACCAGACTATAAGAAGCATAAATTCTCGATTTTCGAATGTAATCTCTAATCTCTCTTGGGATATCTGGGTTGATCTGGCTTGTCTCACTATATAGTTCCACACTATAATATTCCCCTGTTTTCCTACCATAATCGTTGAGAAAATTTCAATTCGACTCGCAGTGGGCAAATGCGAGGTTTTCATACAATTGCGTCGTCAGCCACCGCGTTCGGTATGATTGAATAACCGTTCAAGGTTTTACCTTCTCTCAAAGAACAGTATTTGATTCCTATAACAGTCAAACGCGTCTCAAAAGTAATCTAAACCAAATTAGTAACAGCAGCAACTAATAAACATTACCTCCCAAAGTCTGATACGGCCACATGAAATAGATCTCCGCTTCGTCCACAGTGAAGGGTCCCTCGTTCTTGATGTTGTACTTGTGGATAACTTGCGGACCGAGCTTGGTGTCGTCCTTGATGTCCGTGGACTCGTACAGAGACGCGTTGTAGTGCAGCTCGGGAGGGTCGGAGGTTCTGTGGGTAGGAACATTTTATTTTATTTACTGAACAAATGATACACAAGCACCAGCATTGATCCTCTACTCTTGTAAGGCCTTATCAGGGACTTTCCGTCGGCAATTTCCTTGCGTCCGTGAGTGGGAGGAGTTTCGCCTATTTATTCTCCAGTTTCAGAGGTCAATTACAGTAGTTTTTGCCCTTGCAGTCAGAGCAATTGTATGATGCGAAGATGATTAAGAGACCGAGATAATTGTCGTTGTAAGTAGAGGGAGGTCTTCACCCAACAGTAGAATTTCACTTTTTTCTGTCGGACCCATTGTTTTCTGATATTCATGCGACTTTGCGAACAATTTATAGTTTGAAAATGAGTTCCTCTGTCATACCGTGGTCTTAATGGATCACCCTCATCAGATTGTATACATAATAATCGTTTCTTATAAATACAAGAATCTGAAAAACATCACCTGTTTGTTTTGTGGTTACTAAAGATGTTAGGCCGTGTCGTGCCGGTTTAGAATTTGCACCACCCCAAACCTTCCGGTTGTCGCGGTTGTCGTAACAGGCGACTAAGCGATAGGTATTTGGGGGCGGGCAGGAGCGCCCACTGCAGAACCATTCTACCACCAGACTGTTATCCCCAACCCACATGCCCAGCGCGTGGGAATTATGCGTATTACCCCCATGAGATAAAAACCAATAAGGCGTTTATCAGGGGGAGGCCTGAGTCCAACAGTGGACCAATACAGGCTGTTGAGGATGAGGATGAGGAAAGATGTTAGTTACTTACCTAACTGCCAATAGAAATACAGTAAGTATGTTTTGAAGACATAAAACATGGTTACGGCTCTCTTACCCGATAATAGATAGATGCGCCTTGACTACAACTCCAATAGTCATCTGCATGGTGTTGTCGAAGTTTGTGCCTTGCTCCGGGTTGGTGCTGTTGGCTTCCATGTCGAAGTGCAGGATCGTCACTCGCGAGTCCACTTCCAAGATCACGCGGAAGTTCACCTGGAATGATAAAGTGGGAATGTCAAAATGAGAAAGAATAGTAGAGGAGGGTTCAGATGAGATTTCAGAAAGATTCACTAAAGAAGAAATTTTTATAGAGAGCTGAGCTAGAGACATGCACCAAATTCATCAGTCTTCGTAAATAATCTCCCTAGCTAGAACCTAGACGCAGAATTTGAGTGCAGTTCAAAACAATAAAATTCATGCGTTCAGCAACGAATTAGACTCGATTCTAGATAGAACCATGAAAGTATTATATTAATTATTTTTATAGATTGAAATCCTGTGATGCAAATCAGCTAACATCAAAATTGCGTTTATCACGTTATTATAGTGAGCATTACATTTTATAAGTATCTAGCTAGGTACCTACATTTGTTTGAGACCAAGTTCGCGCCAACTAATCATCTCTTTAGGTTATTAGTATGCTTACCTTTTGCCCACCAGCCATTGGATTCCCCAAATCACACTTCAGCGTGCTATTCCCCGACGCATCCCGACTAGAGATAGAACAGTAGATGGGAGTCTCGGCGTTCTTGTCGAGCCGTTCCATCTTGGTGTATGTAACACCAGCAGGGATGCGGAGGAAGTAGGCGGCTTCGAAGGCGTCCTCGCCGGAATTGACCACCTTGACGTCGATAAGGACGTTCTCGCCGGAGCCGAGGACGTAGTTTACTGTTGGGCTATAGAAGAGAAGGTTTCCGATGAGTACACATAGATGTTTTAAAACCGATATAAACTTAGCACCAATTGGCACTAATTATTTAACTATCTTATTTAAAAAAAAATAAGCACACAAGAAAATGTTGGTATATTTTGAGGTTGTTAATATATAATATAAAATATAACTACTAAAGTTCCAAAAGCTAAAACTCACGTAGTAGCAGCCATCCTTAAATCTGGTATACAGATGTTATCAGGTCCGCAGTTCTTCTGTATGTTGAGCGAGTCTGCGTGGCTGATGCTGGTGGTCTGGTCCAGCACGGGTGGGACGACGTCTCCGGAGGGCTGGGTGGTCAGGTTGTACGTCATCTTCACTTCAATGGGGGTCAGCTTGTCGCGGATCTCCTCCTGAAAAGGACAATTGCAGTTAATGTTATTGTACAGTCACATGTCGCTGCCTGTAAGTATAAGCTAAACCCCGAATTCTCAAAAGCACCTCGGATTTAGGCAGGTCTCTCATTTTCATTAAAGAACTGTCAAAAAATATTTTACTCAAATCTGATTTGCTTTTACTAAAACGAATACTCATTCGGATATGAATATCAAAATCAAGATCGAAAAAGTAAATGTGACAATTCATGAGAATTCAATAAGATATAGAAGATGGAGGCCTAGAAAAACTGTTAACGAGCAAAGAAAGCTAGACAAGAGGCTGAGTGAGCTTTTGAGGTAAGGCATGAAAAAGTCTACTGGTTCACTGTTAAAATAAATAGGAACTCTTGATACAAAGGAAGTCATTCATTTGTTGAACGGTACTTACGTCCAAGTAAACAGTGATTTCCTTGCACTCCTCTTGTTTCCTGGTGAGCAGTATCCGCGTGGTGTAGATGGTCTCCCGACTCTCGGCTAAGAACAGCCGCTTGCTTCTCTGCTGGCGGGAGTCCAGCTCTAGGGTTACTTCGAAATCTGTTGTATGAGTTGAGTTTTAAACTTTCATCATCATCTTGTGCAACGAGACTGAAGACTTAGACCGTCTAAACAATACTGCTTGGTTAAAAAGGGCTAACTTCATACACCGTCAAATCCATTGACGCCTCGCTCGCGACGTGAAGGTGCAATGTTGTCGACCTACCACGCAAGTGGGCGCTTAAGGTTGACACATTATGTGAGATTGAACATGGAGACTATATTAGCATAAGATTAGGCGTAGCTATAGAGTTATAATCAAACTAATTCAATCATAATTATCTTGTGATAGTTTATAGCGTTTGGTTTTGTAGTCCACAAACTAAATGACACAGTACGAAATGGTGCTGCTAGACACAATGAGCTAACATCAAGTGTTGTCTAACATCCAGTGGTTTAGTATGTACAATTTTCTGGTGAAAATGGTCCATTGCTACCTCACCCACTCACCAAAGTAGCAGATATATCCCTCCGCTTGGAAACAGAATGAAATATTGTACCATCACAATTTATTACGATATCGTCTCATTCCTCTGCTAGTTTTTTTAAATTTAAAAAACTAGCCGAGGAATGAGATGACTATTTGTCTGAAATAATCATAATATCTTTGTTTTCAAAAGTTATGAAATGTAGAGCCGAGCAGATTAAATCTTAAAAATATTAAGTCGACAAAACAATACAGAAGTGAAATAAAAAGCAGATAATGAATTCGTCAAACTACGATAGTTTTTAAAGGAAAAAAAAAGCTGATAATTTCAACCATGAACATGGCAAACTTCTTTATATCTATAAAACTATACTCACTAATCTGCTGATCGACGTTGATACCGTCATAGGACAGACAGAACTGCAGATGAGCGCAGGCGACTAGCGTGCCGTTGGCGAGGGTGCAGCTACGGTCGTCGAGAGAGATGAGCTTACTCTCTCCCATGAACTTGATGTCGGCCATCACTTTTACTACTGGGCGGGACCTGAAATATGACATGTAGATTATTGTAGATAGATTGTAATGTAGAGCCAGATATTACATCGCTAATAATTATGATGATCACGTAACGATTATTGGATACAATATCAAGAAATTCATAAAAATTCAGGGACTTGGACGATAGAACCTTAGGAGAAAGGCTCAAAGTACAAGTTTTGTTCGGTTCGATCACTCCTCCCTATTATGTGAACAAATAGACAAAAGAATCATGACATTATTCACTTACTTCAAGAACACAACACTATCAGATTTATAGGAGCCAACAAGCAGATCCGTGTAGCTGTTGTCGTCCAAATCAACACCGCCTGACAGAGCAAAGCCGAAGGTGGTCAATGATGGAGAGATCTCCTCAGCTGTGATGGCTTGAGAGTACTTCTCGAGAATACCCTGCTCACTGCCGTGGTAGATGTAGACGACACCACGGCCGTTCTCGCCGCCGTACGGTGCGCCTACTGCTATGTCTGGAAAAAGTCAATAAAGATTATAAGAACTTACGTACAAAACACCATCTTATGATGGTGATTACAAAAGCAGTCGTTGAGATTTATGGAGATAAGTAAATTTCTTACCTCCAAACCCATCATAATTGATGTCTCCAAGCGAGGTGATGGATAATCCAAATCTTCCCTGAGATATTTCTCCCGTACGAGAGTGAGACCTCGAGTAACTCTGAAAAGAATAAGATATGAAAAACCTGCTTGATCAACAAAATCAAGCAAGATACTAATAACACGTTAGTGTGGAAAACTATGGAAGGTAAGTAACTGGGGAAAAGTAGGTAAGTAATTGTAAACTTACTCTATCCTTTCCTTGGTAGATAACATAGATGCGACCGTGTTCAAAACCGTCGCTCTTTGGCCTGGTGAACATGGGCGCACCGACAATGACGTCTTCAGCGCCGTCACCATCGATGTCACCGGCGGCAAGACTGTAGCCGAAGTAGGCGCCGATCTGAGACCCGGTGATGTTCTTGATGATTTCGAGCTCCCAGGTGTAAAGTACCACCTGAAAAGCAAAAGCGTTGACCATAACATAAAGTGGAGTGATTAGTGTAGGGTAAAGACGACAAAGTTGAAGGACACCCTTTAGAAGAATTTGTAACGTCTTAAAACACATGAACTGTTATTTTTATTAGCCAATATCAACTTTAAGATGAACTTTAACCCGTGATCTGAATCTAGATGAAACTAGTCAACCAGTCGTTGCAGGAGCTACACCACTTACCAATCCTTTTAGATCTGATCCCCTTGGCACTCCAACAGCAACGCTTTGGATGCCCTCGCCGGCAAAGTCACCGACAGTGATGGAGTACCCCATGTAAGAGTCATCGTACTTGGTGTTTCCTTCCGGAGTGGATATCAGGGCTGGTTTGCCGTTCAGGGTCTGTGACATCAGCTGACCTATAATGGATTGAAACGTTTGAGCTTATTCATCCTAATTGGTACCTATTGATGGTTTGAGATGTTTCCATTTAGACTTTTTTTTTCACGAAACTTGTAGAAGTTGACAGTAAGACAAAAAGTTGTAATTTTTCTTTCATTATCGTCTAAGTGGAAACGGTCTTTTGAATTTTATTACGATTTTCATAATGAAAAGCATCTGAAATTAATTGGAGGCAAATTAATGTAATGCTGAAAGGCAAATGTGATGTCTTGTATGCATCAGTTTCGACATCCTCAAAACCAAAAATAAACGCAATGATTAAAATGATAATGATGACTTTTTATTGTTAACTTTAAACTCGACCAAGCTTGACTTCAAAATTTATCAAAATACCTTGACCACAATTAATAAATAAGCCAAAGGTGGTTGTCGTTCATCAATGCTCATTTAGTTTTGAAGCGTTCACATATTTTCATCAAAATATAAAGCATTATAAACCTGATCAACCAATCCAAATAGATAAAAGTAATGTGATGACGAAGGGTTCAACATTCCTATTTACAATGGACAGCAATCAGAGGATTCAAGGCACAACACCGGTGAAGAAGAAAATCATATACAAAATGCGGGGTGGTCCATTCCAGCATGTTATGACGTCATCCACGTATACATTAGCACAGATATGGATATGATCAACTAAGAAAATCTAAGAATTGCTCTCGTGCACGGTCTAAACTCATAAGACTCTACAACTATGGGGTTTCTAAGGTGTATTGAACAAGTAATGTTGGGAGATACAATTGGGTGAAGTCCGGAGGTTTTTGCCACCATTGTGAACGTGTCTAGGTAGGAATGCTAATGATTTGTTAACCATTGGTTTCATCGACGTGCGCGTAATGTTGCTGTGATCAATGAAATCAATAGCTGTTGCGTAAATTAAATGTAATTCCCCATGATCAAATATAAAAGATTAATTTTCTGTTGCATTGCATTAAAACATTTACAAGTTTTCAGTAGGAAGTTTACTGAGATTAAGTTTACAGTTTAGGGGAAAATGATTTCCAGTAACAATTTTGTTGAATTAGTTCTTATTAGACATGATAAATAAAGCAAAAATATTGTTAGAAACATAGGATTTAAGCTGTGATGTAAGTTGATTTCGGTATAATTCTTGTTATACTTGATCATGATTAGAAATAGCATTTAAATTACTGCATTTTAATGGTTTATCAAGGATTAGGCGCTGTAAGCCTGTCACTATGTTATTGCGGTTAAGAGTTAGGTTGTTTTCAATCTTTCGTTTTACCTTCCTCCGGTACTTTCGGCATAAAGTAGAAGAACTTTTCGTTCGAGTCTATCGACAATGTTCGCCCTGTGGATCGGGAGCAAAGTTGTCAATATCATACATACTTACGTAGCTTGGTCATCTATGTTCACATTGTTGACCTCTAGAGGCCTTCTCATTCTATTATCCTTTGTTCATTCATCATACATTTAATTCTAGTTATCTAACGTAGTAATAACAAATGAGAGGATCATGAATACACTGAATCCGTGATTTCCTTTTTACCACAATGTTAAAACATCCACCGATGGGATAACATAGTTCATTCATGATAATTTAAAATTCACACCACTGACTTTTTGTGATCATCCTCGAAATCTAGTTTATGGCTATGCTTGGAGAGCTAATTATTTTACCTTGCCAGTAGAAACTTCCAGGAGCACCCATGAAAAGCCTTTCACCATCCTGAAAAGAGATTGCAAACTTAAATTTTTTACCATAACCTAAAAGATATTTAAACCTTTTGATGTAAGAAGAGATTTTGCAAAACTAAAGACAATATAAAATTCACATTTCTGTAATAATGTTGTCTAACCGCTAGACAACATATGCGTTAGAATCTAGCGCATATGGAGTTACAAACATTGAACCAGAGAAGTTAGAGCTTTTCGAAACAAGAATAATCTGACCGTTACATTGTCAAAAATCTGATGATTTATATTAATAGCAGCTTCTGCCCGCGGCTTCGCACGCGTTGTTTGTTTGGAAACGTTTTGAGGTTATTTCTATCCCATGGGAACTGATTTATGGGATAAAAAGATTCCAGGGTTAGACTTACTTGTATGCAAAATTTCAGTCTGATCCATTCAGTAGTTTTGGCGTGAAGAGGTAACAAACATCCATCCATCCAAACTTTCGCATTTATAATATTAGTGTGATAAATCATCTCAGACCTAAAAATAGCCCATGTTCATTACGATAAATGAAATCGTACCTAAATTATCCAAATAATATAAAACATTACTCCCAAGAGATCCAGAAGACGCTCAACAAGCCATAAAACCGCTCAAACGATATGTCACCGACTTGTTTATTTATAAAACGATCTTTACGAGCCATCCCACATTTTTATGTGTGTGTGTGTGTGTGTAGTGTGGAGGCTAGCAGCAAAAACAACAAACACAAACACAAACTAAGCAAAAATAAGTTTAAAAAAAATGTTAAATTAAGTAACTTCATACAAAAAACACAAAATTTATTAAAAAATCAAAAACAGGAAGTATCTAAAATCAAATGTAATAGGAAACTTGTTAATGAATTAGAGCTTTGTACAATACAGCTCAATCAAAATCAGCTGCAATATGAGGCTGAATTGCAAGAGCTGAGATGCAAACTTGGCCAGGCCGAGCACTCCCTAGGGCACTACATCAGCCTTTATGAGCATACTACAGAACAGACAAGGGAACTCAACCTGGCCATGGATGCGCTTCTCAGTAGCCAGGTGAGTCTGGAGGGCAGGATTCTGGAGGGCTGCGGGTGCTGTGGACCCAATTTGGTCGGTCCCAACTCAAGTCCGGACAGTACTGTCTCAGCCGCATCCCACCTGGACCTCAGCACTTCATGCTCAGGTGATAAAACCATAATGTACTGCGATGAAATTGGAAAAAATATGGGCCAGTATTTAAACATGAATATGGAGCACTCTATAAATAATTGCTTACCTAACTGCAATCTTCATGATATAATGCATAGAATTGAAAATGAAAGATTTCAAAATAACTCAAACTTGATAATATTTCTTGGAAATAGGGGTAATGTGAACAAATCAGACTTAATTAAATATATGGAGAAACTATGTTCCCTACAGTTAAATAAAATTGTAATGTTCACATTCCCCTACAGTGACAGCTTGCCAAATACAGAAAATAACATTAGATATAAGCTAAATATGACATTGCATACTATTTCATGCAATAATAATATACATGTGATTGACACTAACAGTACTGTTAGTAAAAAATATTGCTTGACTAAAAAAGGTAATTACTACCTTTCAAATTATTGCAAAAAACAAATAGCTGTGTCGCTATCCTACTACTTTATTATTACAGCCAAAAATTTGGCTAAACAAGATGCTTCTTTTGAGCATTGTAATAAATTTACAACCAAGACCTTGGAACTTCTTCCAAGCCATTTAAATTAGATTTAATGACAATAGAGGAAGTCTCTAGCCATAAACAGTCAAATAATATTGGTTACATAAAAAGTCAAAGAAACCAAACCTGTAAAATAAATGCAAAGTTTACTAACTTGGTGCATCAAAATATTCAAGGATTAAAAAGTAAATTACTAGAGTTGGAATTGTACATGAACGCTTTTCATATTGATATCATCTGCTTAACAGAACACTGGCTGAAAAGCTATGAGCTCATGTTCAATTTCAGTAACCACCAGGTTGGTAGCTCTTTTTGCAGATCACATGCTATTCGTGGAGGCTCATTAATATTAATAAACAAATTAATGAAATTCAAAGACCGTAAGGACATAATATGCTTATCCGTTGAAAGCCACATTGAAGTAGCATGTGTAGAGTTGGAGCAAATTATTGTAGTAAGCGTATACAGCCCACCATCAGCTTCTTTTGAAATTTTTGAAAATGTTATGGAGGATATTTTATTTAAATTATCAAAATCAAATAAAACTATAATGGTATGTGGAGATTTTAATGTTGACCTTTTAGAAGTTTACTCCCTCAGTACTAGACTGACTAATTTATTTAATTCTTATGATCTAAGGCCATTATTTATGGAACCTACTAGAATAACTGAAACCTCAGCAAAATGTATAGATAATGTATTTGTTTGCCAAAGCGGAAAAATTGTAACTAAAAAAATAATAGCAAATTTAAAATCAGACCACTTAGGTCAACTAATAAAACTAGAAATTCAAGTAAAAAATAATAATTGTAAAAAGAAAATAACATACATACCTGTAACCACAAATCGATTTGAACGGTTGAAATTGGATTGGGATTGTAAACCATCACCTTATCACTCACTTAACAACCCAAATGAGTCGTACTGCAATTTTTTTAACAAGTTCACCAATGCATTCCATTCAATATTCACACCCAAATCGATTATGGTCTCAGAAAAACTTACCTTTAGTGAGTGGGCAACAGTGGGTATACATAAAAGTAGACAAAAGTTATATGAACTGTATAGTGAAAAACAATACAATTTTAGCCAGGAGTTCAAAGAAAAAGTAAAAAATTACTCAAAAATATTTAGAAAAGTTTGTCAAATAGCAAAATCAAATTATATTAGCTCGAAAATTAGAAACAGTGATAATGTAATAAAATCAACTTGGAATATAATAAAAAGTGAGACTGGAAAGGTCAGTACATACGTTAATGATTACAATTTAAAGATTAATGATTGCTCAGTTAAAAATGATGTCGAAGTGGCCCAGGCATTTGAAAACTTTTTTACTGAAATTCCAATCTCTACTACAAAATGTTTAAACTCTTCTCAAGTAATTGCTGAGTCATTGCTAATAGAAAATGTAACTAAATGTAAAAATAAATTTAATTTCACTCATGTTGATGAAAAAGATATTAAAAAAGCCTTCAAACTTTTAAATACAAAGAAAACTGCAGATCTCTGGGGCATTTCCGTTACGATTATTAAACCATTGATTGATACCATTGCAACAGATCTGGCTTTTATATTTAATGAATCCATTGATTGTGGCGTATTTCCTGATCTAATGAAATGTAGTAAAATAATCCCACTATTTAAATCGGGTAGTAGGTCTGACCCCACTAACTTTAGACCAATATCAGTACTGCCAACATTCAGCAAAGTTTTTGAAAAACTTATTTTACATCAATTGCTTAGGCATTTTCATGGCAATGACCTGCTGCATTGTAAGCAATTTGGGTTTACTCGCGGCAGGTCAACTACTGATGCCGGTGTAGAGTTAGTATCGCATATTTTCGATGCTTGGGAGAAGTCGCAAGACGCTTTGGGCGTTTTTTGCGACTTATCAAAAGCGTTCGATTGCGTACACCATGAAACATTAATCAGGAAACTACATCACTATGGAATAACGAACACCTCTTTGGATCTTCTTACATCTTATTTGAGTGATAGGATACAAAGAGTTGACATTAATGGGAAACGGTCTTCGGGGTCTGTAGTTACAATGGGTGTACCGCAGGGTTCTATCCTCGGTCCTTTCCTATTCTTAGTTTATATTAACGACCTGCCTCATCTTGTCAAGAATAATCACGAGATTGTATTGTTTGCTGATGATACTTCATTAATTTTTAAAATGAAACGACAAAACACAAATTTCGACGATGTGAATAATGCAATCTCAAAAGTAGTTCATTGGTTTAGTGTCAATAATCTTTTGTTAAACGAAACCAAAACAAAATGTATTAGATTTATTCTACCTAATGTTAAACAAGTGAAGGCTGATGTAAACGTTAAAGGAGAAACTTTAGAAATAGTAGAAAGTACCGTATTCTTAGGAATCACCTTAGATAATAAACTTCAATGGGGCCCACACATAGATAAGCTATCGAAGAGACTTAGTTCTGCAGCATATGCAGTCAAAAAAATCCGTCATCTTACAGACGTGGATACATCTAGACTTGTTTATTTCAGCTACTTCCATAGTATTATGTCTTATGGTATACTGCTGTGGGGGAACGCTGCAGATATTAACACCGTATTTGTGCTGCAGAAGAGGGCTGTTCGTGCAATCTATAATATGGGTCCCAGAGAATCCCTGCGTGATAAATTCAAAGAAATAAACATAATGACAGTACCATGTCAATATATTTATGAAAACTTGTTGTACACACATAAAAATATAAGTCAGTTCCCTAAAAATAGCGATAAACATAATTTGAATACCAGAAACAAACATAAGCTCGCTGTGCCCACAACTAGGCTGCACAAAATTAAAATATCTTTTAAAGGGCAATGTATACGCTTCTACAACAAAACTCCTAGTGAGTTGCAAAAATTATCAGTAAATAAATTCAAACAAATTGTTAAAACCTGGCTGTGCAAAAAGGCTTACTATAAAATATCAGATTATCTAGAGGACAAAAATGCTTGGGACGGGTTTTGCTCCAACTCGAAAAATAACAACTAACAGGCTAAAGGTTTCTTCGTCGCTTCTTTACTTTAGTCTACATACCGAAGCGACAGAAATCAAAAATATCACTTTATTTCCGTGTCAGTGTTTAGCTTTATATTTTGACCTTTTCTAAGTGTACATTTATTGTATTTATGGAAATAAAGAGTTTTTGATTTTGATTTTGATTTTGATATGGAGCACTCATGGTAATGCAGAGAAAGGCCTGCTCTAATTGTGTAAGATAACTTAGCCAACGGGACGTGCGAGTCCTTTTATGGCCTGATTATGTGTTGTTTATGTGGTGAGAATTCGAGGGCCTCTCTCTTATCTTACATTTGTATTGATTCCTTAAAAAGTAATTAATGATACATTAAAAATAAATTAAACAAATATTCTAATGGTAGGTAGAACGATAGGATAGCGCTTCTCATTCAATCTGAGGCCCGTTTCACACAAGAATCTCTAGATAACGGAGTCAACGGGACTTAAGTCATAAAAAATAATATCAGAATAATAGAGATACAAAACGATACTAGAGCAAATTCTTGTGGTATCAAGAACTTGTTTACGTTTATAAGATGTTTTCAAACATGTCATATCACACGCGTCTGGTTCGTCTCAACATGTAAGTAAAATCACGCAGACAGCCGACGACAAGCAAGTCGTGTGAACACGGAGATAAGCGCGAATGGCTCCAGTTACATCTTATCACAAAAACTACTCCGCTCAGAACATTAACATGTGCAGTTGAAGACGGTAACGTATGGTATATCTCTGCAGTCTGCACCCGATTGCAGACTGAGTCACGTTTTAGGTGTTTTTTTTTTACCATGATCTTGTTGGATAACATTTGCAAAGATCGTGTAAGTTACATGTAAGTTACCTATATGTTCCTTCAAGGAGGAGTGGCATTAGAACGACCAGGTTGTGGATGATGATAATTGTTGACAGATTTGTAGGTTTTTGATTTTGATATCTGTTACAGAAACAATAACTGTCACAAGATTTCTGACTACAATTAGGTAGCGTAGCACCGCTATTAAAATCTCAATTTTTAATTGTCAGAAATCAAATGCAATCGCACTTACTAACACATGCCACACAGGAGAAAAAAACTGGATGCACGTTAAGTTTTCCTATTTGTGTGGCTATTTCTCGAAAATGCTTGCCGGTTTAGGTTGACGGTCCTAAAATCAGAATAAATACCGGCGACTAGGCATTGAATCACCATACGGTAGGCCATCACAGAGACGAGGATAGGAGACTATCAAAATTAATCGATTTCTATGAATTGTTGAAATTGACGAAATAAATTGTGCTAAGTAACACTTTTACTAAAGAGACTTATTACTACTGAGAATTAAAATTAGGTAGGTACTGGAGAAATATATTAGTACATACTATATTATTCAGTGTCTTAAATTTTCTAGTAAAAAACAATGATTCTACACAACTCGTGAAAGAAATTCGTGAATTCACAGTTCGCTTGCGTTAGGATTGATCCTTTAAGCCCCTCAATACATCTCTGACTAGCATATGGTGGGCAATGAATATAAGCGCTTGCGCATCGACATGCGCCTTTTAAAGCGGGACAAGCACCGCGCATGCGCGCCGCGCACGCCCCACTTCCAGGTCAGGGGGGATGTCAGGCACCTTTTGTTACGGGATGAGCAAGACGTGAATAAGCGTGAAGAATATTCTCTTAGCATTGGAAAAGAAAAAAAGCGGATGAAATGCAGTTCATAGGTGATGAACGATGCAAAATAGATGATGTCTTCAGCCCTTTCGAACGTTAAAACTCATTAGCATGAGAATAAGGTAGATCCAAACCCTAAAGCCAGTCCATCTTATCATAACCTCCAGCACAATACTTGTCACTCCCAACTCAACTCATTCCTAGACCTTTGTGCGGAGTCACAGCCGTAAAACTGCTCATAATAAAGCTTTCCATTCACACACAAGTCGTTATTCCTTTAGTGCACCATTCTTCAGTTCAACAGGTACGCATGAAGGCATAAAGCTAAAGAAAGTCGCCATTTAACTGCGTAGAATAATTGAATATTCAATTTAATTCGAATATACAGGGGAAGCGTTTAAAATCGCATATAATTTGCATACGCAGTGTGGAAATGAAGGCAGGTGGAGCGAATTTATAAAGCTTTTAGCTTTAGCCCGAGCATTGGCGGATTATAAAAATAATTTATATCGGCAATATCATAAAGTCTATTAGATAATTACCTACCACAGATAATAAAGAGGCAACCTTTTACGAGTTGAAATCCAGTACGTAGATAGGTACTGTTATAGGCCTGACTGAAAGGGGTTTTAAATAGGTACCTACTGTGCTTTAAAAAGTAGAGGTAGTAATCTTTTAAATTTTATTGGATGTTATTAAATTTTACAGAATTTAAAAAGTATACTAAAAAATTTACACTGTTTATGTAAGTACTTTCTGCTCTTGCTTTGAAAATTTTATAAATAATTCGCAGAAAACAGCAAAATGTAAGTCAGAAGAAAGTTTTACCTTCGTACAAGCCCAAACAAATCAAAGCAGACAACGTTTTAAGCACAACAAAAAAAAGACAATAACATCGAAACAAGTTGTTTCAATTCGAAATCGTAATTTTAGCGACAAATGCGCGGGCTCCTGTCCGCCATTGTCTGCAAATGGCTACCGCTTACGCATGCGTACTGAAACCATGTATGGAACCTCTTTTGCACTATTGGAATTCAACGACACAGTGCATAAGAATTTGGTTCAAAGGAGGTGGATCAAAAATAGATTGAAAACCTCTTTGATTATTTTATTCGTAGAGATGTCAAATATTTTCGAAAAAAAACATTCCTTCAACTTCAACTTCTGGTTTGATAAAGGCATTCCTTATTTGAAATTATTTCTGGTCCTTTCTATCATTATAGCAATCTTTCTAAACCAACAGAAATTTATCCGTCAGTTATAGAAAGTTGTAGTTTACTGGTTGCCATAAGAGCAGGATCGGCCGCTCAACAACCAATGAATTTGCAATAATGACTGTTCACACCCGACGGTGCTAATAAGATACCGGACAAATTATTTGAGTAGGGTTGCCGATTGACACTTCAATTAAATCAAATTGCAATTTGCTACTCGCTATAATTGCTACACGCTGAACGATATTGATTTACAAGCAAGTATTATGTCGGCACGATTTTGCAACTAAAATGATTAATAAGTATTTTACAACTTTCTATAGAAAAATCATAACTTGCGGATAACGGGCTGGTCATACTTTCAGTACCTATTCAGTTTACTTAGGATAATCTGTTATTATTTAAGTACGATTGTTTGTTATCCCTAAGCGGTAAAAATAAAATAAAATGCGAAACATATGAAATCAGTAGGCAGGGTTGGCAACCGATATGGGTAAGGAAAGGGGCCTCTTGTTAGGTAAGTACTCTCTGCCCAACCTGTTCCCAGCAGTGGGTGACTTATATCTTCTTATATATAAAAATGAAACCCGTTTCGCGTTGTCACGGCATCACGCGTGAACGGCTGGACCGATTTCGCTAATTCTTTCTTTGTTGTGTTTGTTATTGTCAGGAGAAGGTTCTTATGAAAGAAAAAATTAAGAAAGTTGGAAACATAAATTTCCACGGGGGCGAAGCCGCGGGGCGCAGCTAGTAAATAAATAATTACGGACAATTCACACAGCATCATCTAGTCCCAAGCAGAGCTTGCGTGATGGGTACTAGATGACTGATATAACTACTGAATACTGATAATATTTATAACTAGACGATCGCCTCGCGGTTTCACCCGCGTAGTTCCCGTTCCCGTGGGAATTCCGGGATAAAATATAGCCTATGTCACTCCCTGAAAAGTAAGCTTCCTAACGGTGAAAGAATTTTTCAAATCGGTCCAGTAGTTTCGGAGCCTATTCAATTCATACAAACAAACAAACAAAAAATCAAACCTTTCCTCTTTATAATATTAGTATAGATATATATTTTTAATTACATAGAAAACCTCACCTAGAGCTTTGTAAATCCCATTTAGACGTAGATATATATACCTATCTCTTTCTTGAGTAGAAGATTGTCGCCGACCCCGCATATCTAACAGCTAAAACTCCTTTATAACAGCTCAATATAAAATCTTGACACGTACAAGATTTCACATCTCGATTAACACAATACGGTCCTTGTTCCAGGAAAGATTCATCTCGACAGTATTTCGCTCATTGCTTATCTACTTTATACTCGCTTTTATTAATGTCACCCGAAAAAAGTGTCAAGGGACGGTCGTTAAACCGAAATAAAATTGCTGTTGCCCTGTATAGCATCCTACTTAATGTAAACCTACTTGGTAAATTGCTAGGTTACTATATTTCAATACTTAATAACCAATCAACTCATTTCGAAATTCAACACAAAAAAATTTAATCCTTCTTATAATTTTATTCACACACTCTCATAAAAACACTTTAGTAAAGCTTGCTGATAGCTTTTCATTTAATTCACAATGAACATTTACTGAAATAGCAATACTATATCAGGTTACATCCTCAATTGTCTCCCAAATAAAGTCACAAATAAAACAGCAATAAAATCAGTTACTATTTTCAAAATAGGAACACCGTGCGCCATTTTGTTTTTGTTTTTTGCGCGCGGAACAATAAAAGTTTTTAATAATTCATAAGGCTGCGCGCGCGCATTCGGATCACGCGCCCGATGCGATCGGGCAGATAGCTCCTACCGCGCCCGTGGCCTGGCTATTATTCTTTCCCACGATTGCAAAATCACGTCAGTTCTAGGGTAGAACCTCTTTTTGCAATATTTTTGGAGTTGCATAAAAAAGCTCTGTAATGCGGAGTATGGTATGACGACCCATCAGTCGTCATGACGAAGGTCCGCCTGCGACACAGGAGGTTGCGGATTCTACCGCCTTGTTTGTACGATCTGTAAATATTTGTTCCGGGTGATCTGGATATTTTCTATGTATAATAAAAAAATTGGTTGTCTGTAAAGTCGGTCGTCATCCTTTTTCGTGCGTGCAGCCGGCTCTATCGAATTATAAGACGTTGTCACGTCAAAAATAGCTATATAAGCAATGTTTATTGTATTAATTTTAACAGTCATCTACTCGTAGTTCCCATATAACACAAGCTCTGCTTAACTTGGGGGTAGATGATGCTGTGCGGATTGTCCACCATTATTTATTTATTTATTTAGCTGAGCGACATCAATAACTCCCCGTTTACATGTACGGGAATTTATACGAGTTTCTCCTGATAATTATTTTAGTTATTCCAAGCGAACGAACTTTTAAAGTTTAAAAAATTCTAACTTCAATCGTATTCAAAATAATCTCAGCAAGAACTTAAGTTGGTTGAGTAAAAAAGGCGTGCTAGCAGATAAGTATAAACCATTTGTGCTTTCACATTTTCAACGACATTACCTAAATGATTACGAAATTTAAGATGCCTTTGAAGTAATCATCACCCCAATTAACGAAAATTAATATCAATCAAAAAACAATCAGTATAAAAAGTACGAAGTGCGAAACAGGTATTAACCAAAGAAAGTAAAAAGTTTCCGATCTATATTGAAAATCGACATTCTGTCCCAAAAATTAATAACAGACATTTATTCACAAAGAAAATTATACTAGTATTTACAATTGAAACAATTGAGCTAACTGCCGACTGTTGCAAACAGTCTACAGATAGCTCAACTGATCCATATCAACTTTTTTACATTCTGTCTGAGCAACTAACGAATTATAAGAGTTAAAACTCGTAGATCCAAACGGCCATTTACATATAAAACGCACAAAAGAGGTCCCAATATAGCACCTTAAAGAACACCCAAAGTACTGGAACCGATCAGCTTACGTAAAAGATAAACCGAGCGAAGTCAAATGCATTCGACAAGTCAAATTACTTTGTACCGTTGAGTGTCATCAAAATAGCTTTTAAACGATTACGATTTCTCGAGATGCGTATCGAATCATAATTGGCGTGACAGAAATGATAAATGCCTTCTTTTTGTGTCGATTTCAATTGACGAGATTACGAGGATTGCCGGTATTATGCCCTTGAGGCTGGGCATGACTCATTGGTAAAACTGGAATCACACTAATATTATAAATGCGAAAGTTTGGATCGATGTATGCTTGTTACTTCTTCACACCAAAACTACTGAACAGCTGAAATTTCGTATAGGGGCTAAGGCTGGAATCTGGTATACAACAGGCGTTTCATCTCAGTAAAAAAAAAATTCCCAATGTGATAGAAATGCCTTTAAACGTTTCTATAGAAACAACGCGCACGAAGCCGAGGGAACGAGTGCGGAAATAAAACTAAAAGGTTTACACCTAAATCAATAGCCGTGTGGCTCATTTTAAATTGCATTAATCTGTGTCTGATTTAAGCGAAGTAAGATCTTTCCAGACAGTACTGAAACCTAAAAAGCATGAAGTGTTTCTTCACATAACGACGGACCACCAACAGTTTAAGTGGAAATGGAAATTAATAAACACTTACAAATTGTAGTTTTTGAGGAATAATCATTTTATAAAAGCGGCAATTATGGTAATTTTTAAAACATTAGCGATAATAATCGAACTTTCAAAGCGTCGGATAATGAGCATGTACATTTTATAAATAACCTACTGTTTCATCAATTTGCAAAATCTGTCCAAAAGAAACTTTATTCGGAATTCGATGTAATTGATTTATGAATCACCATAACCTTAAATGCACACATGCACAAACCTTAAATGTTAAATGGTTGCCATTTTGACGGTAATTGCGAATTATTTGCGTCATTAGCTCATACTTATAATTTTCAATAAATAGGTACTGATTACAAACCTTTGACATTGTTGCTGAGAAGCCGGCCTGGCAGACTCCAGTCTTTCGCTGACCATAACTTGCTGAAAACAAAAGATTTATGCTGTTACAAAATGAATTATCATCACAAAACATCCAACACCGATTGCGTTCCACTCTCGGCAACACAATTGGCGATGAATATGATGATGCTGAGAGTGAAATAGGTTTTCACTTTCACCAAGGCTGTATTATCCCATTCAAGTAATAAGGTGTTTTTCTGCTAAATTTGTCACTAATTCACTAAGTGCCTAGGTTGTAATTATTTACAAACTATTTTGCGAGACTGATACATGTGCGTATTGCTACCAGTGTTATGATTTTCACACTCATCTAAACTCACCAGCGTCCTGTGTGGGAAATACTGAACAATTTATTAAAGAACAACCAATTAAAATTAAAAATCTTTTCAAGAACTACTTATCGAAAAAATTCTACTATTTAAGTAGGTACCTACCTACATGTTGTCAACCTTTGTGTTTAATTGTACTTGCTGTACTTTTGTAAGAAATGCGGTTAAACACTGTTATTCAATATCTCAGAAAGCAGCTGTACGTTCATTATGCAACAAAACGGTAACTTCTGTAAGCCTACATTTTAAAAATATCGTTTTACAATCGTAAATCAAAGTATACTGCGGCCGTCACGGCAATTTTCCCGCGCGCGCCATTACCGCCGGAAATGCCGGTTTCGCGCGCTTTTACCTACGCCATTGTTGTCCGCCATTGTGGCTTTATGAAAGCTGTCAAATCAACTTTTACGGGCTCAGTTTTTTTACGGGTGTAAAGTTTTATTTCAGGAATACATAATAGCTTCGGTAGGTCGGTAGGTAACGGTTTACTTTAGGCATCGTCGTGAGATGGAAAGACGTGGGGGAAGCCTTTTAAAAGCAGTGAGACAAACGGACCTCAATTAATTAAAATTCTGTAACACAAAGCCTATCTCTTTGTATATAGGTACCTACTACATAATACTATAACACATAATTTAGACGGATTATTAGACAATTAGAAATAAATTATTGATTAAGTATCTTGTACTTATTAGTTTTTGCTGTATATAAATGTTTTTATGTTATCTTATCTTATCTTCCCAAAAAGATTTAATGATAAAAAGAAAAAAATTGAACTTACATGTTCTGCAAGGCGAGAACTCGGTGACATCCTGCAGGCTGGAAGACTTGGCCACGAAGCAGGTGCCCACTGGGTCCCGCAGGTTCAGCCTTGCAGACACGAACGATACGTAGCGGGGGGCGCAGGCCTATGGACAAAATACAGAGAACTTAGTTGTGCACGGTGTGTTTACTATTTTTAAGAACCCTACCGTGTGGTACCGGCTTAGAATTCGCACCAGCCCAACTCTTCCCGCGGGTGTCGTAAGCGGCGACTAAGGGATATCTACCGGGCGTGGGCAGCAGCGCCTCCCGCAGAACAATTCTACCAACGAATTGCGATCCCCAACCCGCATGTCGAGCGTGGGGACTATGGGCATTACCCCCCCTATGATGAAAGACTAAAACACTCCTCATCAGTGGGAGGCCTGCGTCCATCGGTGGACAGGTAAAGGTTGTATACGAACAATTCTACAATCAAACATAGAACTTCCTTTTATCAAAAGAAGGTAACACGTGATAAATAAAACCTTTTTGCTTTTGTTGTCCGTGAAAGTCAAAACAGCAGAAAATTTATAAAACAAATCTCTATAAAACAAACAAAATCTACTCTGATTTACTACCGCGTTTCAAAGAATCCCAGAGTCGTGAGGCTTACTAAAATAAACTGTAGTAAATATGGTGTAAATGAACTTGAAAACCGTTCGTCAGTTAATTTTAACCGACGTTATAACATAACACGCGCCAAAGTTTAGGTTAGCCTGACTTAGGGTTGGCACATTCTACCAAATCAAAGATTATTTTTATTTATTAATTTATTTAGGGGAAAACCAAAGGATTAAGAATTACAAATTAATAAGTACCAACAAGTTTATTGAATTTAGCATGATCTACCGAAAAACTGCAAGTAAGTATACAGTACCTACTCGCAGTTTTTGTTGTTTGTTTAAGATAGTACATTATAATTAATGTACTTTCTTAAACAAACCAGTTAATAAAAATCTTCAGTGAACTTTTAAGTGTGTATATATATATATATATCTATATATATATAACAATTTAGTAGATTAGTTTACATAATATTATTATGTGGTTAAAGGAAAATAACCATAGAATCGATGTTTATTGTACTGCGGGAAAAACGTCCATAAGCTAATTTTCGACATAAAACAGTTTCCTTAGTGTTATAATAATACTTATTTTATTTGTTATTTTTCAATACATACACAGTTTGCTTGCAGTGTGGCAACCCTAACAAAAACCCCTCAACTCAAAAATGGAAAGAAAACAGTCGTATGCGCCCGCGCACCGGGGTTAACGAAGGTGGAGATAATCCGCCAGAGACAACACATGCCATCTGCCGGATATCTATGAAATTACATTTTGGGGTACGAACCTACTTGTTTTAATTAATAAAACCTTCCCAAAAACAATATTATAACACATGTATTTGAATTTCAGATGAGATATGTGGGAATTGGTTTTTGTAGCAATCACTTTCAACCTGACACTTTGACAGTTTTTGTATGGGTGGACTAACCTAGCACAACCCTCGGTCACTTTGACAATAAAATAACTCAAAAGTTCTCGAAATCCAAAAAGATGGTATAGTAGGTGTTAATTAGTAAAATAAACGCATTTTTTTATGGGAGTGGTACATTATGATCATTCTGAGATCAATGACCAAACCTGATCAGTGTTTAAAGCCTGAGTCATGACGACGATGACCAATATTACCATACCGAAAAACTTTGAAGTCGTAAACTAAAGTTATTAGTATACGAGCCCCTTTATGTTAGCTTAGAGTGAATCATGTGCTTTTTGGTTAACGTTGATTTAGCTTTCAAGTTATTGCGTCCTATCGAATTAATAAAAAGTATGTTATTCTTTGGTAGATTTGAGTGATTTGCTGTAGGTAGTGATTTGGGAGGTTTTACTCTTTGAACTACAAGCTGTTGTTGTTGTTGTTAAATTAGTTTTTAGGAAGATATTGGAAAAAGGTGCCTGTTTTGACCATAAGTCACGAGAGCTATCTCTACAACGGGTTATGCAAACATTTTATTCTCGCAGTATTTAAGAGGTAAGCAAATTCTCCAGTAATAAAAACGGACCCTATTTTGTTTTTTCAAGAATGGGTAAGTATGTAATGTCTCCTTGTAATGTTATTTTTATGGTGTACAATAAAGCATTTTGTATTGTATTGTATTGTATGTTATTTCGGAGAAAAATGCACTTCACTGCGTTTTATCCAAGTACACTGTGAGTGAAGCCGTGGACAGAAATTAGTTTTCTTAACATTAGCGTGTCACCGGCAGGTGAGATGATTCACCCATTTGTCATGCGCCTGAGTCACTCAGTTCACTCGATCAAGAGATTGGTCAACAAAGAGTTCTTGAGAAAAGAGCCTCTTAGTCACTAATGTAATGACGGTCTTGAGACAGTCTGCGCTCTGTCTCTATGACCACCAGTAGATTCAAAGACAAAAATTGACAGTTGTACCTTCTTATTTAATAATCTTTTGATTGTCTGAGGCTTGGAGAAACTTTGTTCTCAAATAATAAAGAAAAAATTTAACTCAATTAAATTCTTCGTAATATAACTTTTCACAGGAACTTTGGATTTATCAACGCATTTCGCACCTTTCGCGGCGATAACTTCAAAAGTCATTCTCACTCACATCGCCATGTCCACTGTAGTGCGTACTAATCTAAAATACTAGTTGTAATTTGTCGTTTTGTTGTTTTGATGTCTTTGTTGAAATTAAATACATAGTAATATATGTATGAATCGATAAATCACAATGTGCTCTGTCTGACCGCAAAATTTATAAATTAAAACTACCTAAGTAGATGGCTTAAAGTCTATATCTCGCAAATTCAGCAAATTCTGCATTCTAAAACCAAACCTGGGTTTTGAACATCGTGGCTCTCAAGCATAAATCAATAAGGCACTCGATCGCAGTTTCTTTTGGTGTTGAATTACCCGACCTACAATCAGGAGAAGCATGCTGTCTGTAGGAATGGCCAGCGACCTACTTACAAGAATAGCCGCGCTGCCAGAACGGAGGGAATATCGGTCACTGGGCCCCGGGGAAGGGAATTACTATTGTGTAACGTAACGTGGCACACAAAGGGTTTGTTTTTCATGAAACAGGGCTTTTATAGTTGTAACAGAACTCAGAAGGCGACACATTGTGACTAAAAAGCTCTGGGCTTTGGCCTGAGGCTTCGCTAACGTGGCACTCAACTCAGAATATTGACTATTAATTTGGTATTTTGGTTAAGTTCCATATACTTTACATAATAAATAAATAATTTGCTATAATGCCGAATAATTCACATAGCATTATCGTGTCTGCTTGCTGTTATGGTTACTAAATAACTGATACACTTTTTTTTTTCATAGAAAACACCCAGAACACCCGGAACAAATATGTGCAGATCGTACACTATGCAAACATTTGTCCCGAGGCGGAAATCGAACCTGAAACCCCCAGGAAAGCGGACGCCCGCTGCGCCACGGAGGTCGTCATGTTCGTTTATGTTTATAATCTCTCGAACGTACAATCATTTTTAAATCATGTAGAATTGTATTAGTAGATAGAAAGAACCTATAAACTGTCAAAGGGCCCATAACCTGGTCACACAATGACCCTTATTAGTTTTACACACATCGCTATCCCCATAAACCAGCTAGACCTTCGGACGACACTCGCCCAAAATACAAGTGGGTACTTGGTTGTATAGTAAATCAGTCGAAATGGAAAATGTCAAACAACTTTATTTGGACGCATTGTTGTTTGATTTACGACACGCGCCGTGACAGTCGACTGTGACGAGAGCTGGAGCCAACGGGCAGTTTTCTACGTCAGGTGGCATAAGGGTCCATCGAGCCAAGTGTCTGAGCTGTCTAACTTGCATTAATCTTCATATGCAGGGAAATGATCGAGCCCAGAGTGAGACAGTCCATTGATGCCATTGATGCCATTGATGAATACGATACTATTATGTAGGTACTTTATTGCACGTTAAAATCCTATCCATCCACGATTGTCTGGTAGAGATCGCTCTTGAGCGATAAGACCGCCACTTGTCACTTAGTTTTTAAGCTGTTTTGCTGTATTTTTTCTATCTATAAGTGTGCAATAAAGAATTTTCTATCTATCTATCTAAAATTGTACAAAGGTGGACACAGTATTCTCTGTCTGCTAATTTTATGCCATAATTTTTGTGGTAGGTAATAGTAAATGATTGGCGAGTCACTTAATGGCGAATCGCTTATTTAAAGACGAGCTTTAAAATTAGGATTTAATACGCGTAGGCAGTGGAAGTCTACCTTAGACGTAGATATTAATCGTAAAGCCGTTTACTACAATCAGGCTAACGGATTCTGAGTACTTAACAGTATTTCTCTCTACCCATTAAAGACGTACCTACCTATTATAATCACTTTATTACGTAATTTTCCGACACCTTCAGTTTGGAGGAGGTCTTTACAGAATCGTCAATTTTATGGCAACTTTTCGAGAATCGCGTGGATATAATATAGTTTATGCCGTGGGAAAACAATGGCTGGCTCTCCGATTAGTGCTGTGGACGATCTATTGTATGGACATTACGGAACTAGGGGACAGAGTGTTAAACGTTTCGCATCATGTTTGTGTGTTTGTATTCGAGTATTGAGTACTGTCGATCATTTTGGGCCAAGATGTCATGGCACAGTTATGGCTCAGTAAGGGCACAGTATTGGAACTGTAAAAGTAGGTACAAACAAGTAACGTAAGTAATACTTTCTGTTGCTAGAACTAGAAAAACTCGTTATTTTTTTATAAATATGAAAAAACGTTACGGGACACGAGTGAAACTATAATACTCAGCATTTAATGTTTAAGCCACCTACAGATCTTAGCCCCAATTTTAATGTCGCAATAAATTACTGAGACTACGTATGTAGAGCCTAGAACTGGAAAAGAGACAGCTATTGACAAAAACATCGTATTTATTTTGAAAAGGTGGAAATTCGAACACGCAATTATACTGACCTAGTATACGAGTAGTACCTATATCCAAAGAATACTTTATCATCAATTTTCATGAAAATTTAACACCACCGTGATCGGACAAAAAGCTCCGAAAACAAAACACTAACTTTTAAACGATACTTCCGTCCCGCTCAGCGCCAAAGCAAAACACTTACGAATAAAGTTTCATACGCCTTACTCTTTTTCTGGCCAGTCTCATCGGAGACTAGCCAGATGCACAGGACATATTATAGTGCACGAGTGTGTGCGCAAGCACAGGTGCACTCTCTATTCCCTCACTATCATAACGCGAAAATAATAGAGAACACAGATCCTTATAGGTATCTGATCCCACAGAATGGATATGTTAAAGCTAGCCCGTGTGTTGAACGGCTTTGAACATGGCTTTGAAGGTCCATTACGGATGTAAGCGGGTTAACTACGAACCTTATTTGTGTTGAATGAACACCAACTTGCTTACATCCGTAATAAATTCATCAAACTACTATGGCTTTGTAGTAAATGCCGACACTCAGCTAGAATGATAAGACTTGATTAAATGGTAACAAGAACTGACCTATTCCCATCGAACGGTCCTGTATGTGCACTATGCAGGCTCACGGCAAGTGCAGTTGGTTCTAGAAATACGCGTGTCTATTTAGGGGTGCGCAGAAAAACTCTCAATTACTGCGAGAGCGCTTATAAGGGAGGCGGATTGATTCGGATTGGCCTGGTAACTGGTAGCGGTAAAAATTACGTATTAGGTCTGCAGAGCTGTTGAATGTAGAGACGGTGATTGCCAAGGTAAGCAACAAGCTTCGTGGGTCATCATCATCATACCAGCCAATCGACGTCCACTGCTGGACAGAGGCTTTCCCAAACGTCTTCGTGGGTACTTATACACATTTCATAAAGTAGACGAGAGCAATTTTGGAATGGTTGACTCTACTAAAACGACTAAAAGAGACTATGTAAAGTTTTGAACGGGGTTACACAAATGGTATAGCTTTGAGATTTCTAAACCTTGATAAATAAAGGTTTTTTTTAATAGGACAACTAATCTATATCAATACCAGTCGGAAGCGTCCCCAAGACGCTGGCTGCATTGCCACGCTGTATGGCAATGCTGATGCGCTGTGCCAGATACTCACCAGCTCTCGGCTCACGCGTCGCTTCGACCAGACGCTCAGATAATTTTTTAAAAACCCGAAGAGCCTATAAAGGTTACTGATTTACATAGTTCGAGATAGTAGTGTCTTTTCTTTCTTGCGATACTTTGGATTCCATTTGACTTCACTGTCTGTGGTAGAGTCCATGCTAAAAAACTAATCCGATTGCAATCTTACATTTTCTCTTCAGCATTGTGCTTATCAAAACCTTCGGAAGCCTTATCTGCAAACAATTCGATAAAGCACGAATCCAATGTAAACACTCCATAAATCGGCGCAGGAACATCGCATTCCACTTTACACCCCGTGTAAGTGGGCCCTTATGCGCACGCGCATCGACATCGATTTAAATGTTGCCACTTTCGCCATTGAATTACGCCAATATGTTGAGTTATCGATGTGCGAAAGTTTTATTGGAATTGGGCGAGCTATTTTAAGGGTTTGCAAAGGTCTTGAGATTTATCTTGCTTATAGACCGTGAGTTATTGATGACCTTTGTAGCCTAGTGGCGCACTGGCCCCAATCAGAATAATAAAGGAGAAAACCCATAACGGAAGCTCTGCCTGCTAAATGATATGATATGCAAAAGTCTGGAATATTTCTTACACTAGAGCACGCACACGTCAACGACCATGAAGGCTTTCCATCCAGGTACCATAGGAGCCTATACATTTTGTAAAAAAACGTATTTTACCGAGTAAGTAACCCTAAATCCACGTACCAAACGCGGGGGGTTAGAATATATTAAACATCATAAAAGCTCGGTATGATGTAGTTTTACCTATAATTCCTTTGGCTACGTTTCCCCGCACCGCTACATCTAATTGTACCTGATCCCGTTAAGCCTCCAAGAAGATCTCATATGGGAAGCCTACTAAGTTTTTTATCTCTATGTTCGGAGTTACCGTTCAATACGCGGTCTCTGGTTAAATAGAGTCAATAAACAGTACAAGACCAACCATACTCAAATTATCACACTACTATAAATGCGAAAGTTTGGAAGGATGGATGTTTGTTACTTCTTCACTCCAAACCTACTGAACGGATTGGGCTGAAATTGCGTATGTATGTCTAGACTGGAATAACACATATATGCTACTTTTTATCCCATAAATCACTTCCCATGGGATAAACGCCTTTCAAGGTTTCTATAGACACAACGCGTGCGAAGTTGCTGGTAGAAACTAATCTATGGCGCTTTTGGTGGATAGAGGGAACACCAGCTGATTTGAGACAGTTTTCAAGCTTTGCCCTCTACACGTGATATTCGATTGAGTTTTCATGTTCACCAGATGTTTGTGCCGTTTCCGGCGTTTTGTTTTATTTTGTAGGACTAGATAATCAAACTGAAATGTCTCTGAATATTGAAATAACAGGACTTTCTCAAGCGTAGAGTGAACTGATTTCAGAGCACGTTCATAAAGACCAATAAAATTCAAATAAGTTCTATCTCTGCTGTTCTGAGTACCGTACAATATGCTATCGCTTTGAATATCGATATAATATCGTGCCCTTCAGCTCCGGCCACAATAGCTAAATCAAGTGCGATGCTATCAGCAATTTGCCGTGTGCCGATGTACGCCGGAGGACAATAGGGTGTTTATTAGTTACAGCATTCGCCACGTCTAGGTCTAGGGAGACCATGAGCCCTTTGTATGGTACAAGTATAAATACTTTAATGCGGCTTAAATAGAGCTGTGATGGATGGCACGAATTGTTGCGTGAAATCCAGTTGCATGTTGCGTTTGGTTGTCTGGAACAAATCGCATGATGATGTTGTATCAGAAAATAATTTTTCAAGAAACAGGAGTTTCAATTAGGTAGGTATGCCGAATAAAACAAACCATCCGGTTAGGCAGGGTAAAACGATTAAGGTGTTTGAGCTCAGAGTCAAGCCAACCGAAATAACTGTAGGTAGGTACATAATTACTACAAGCTCAAATAAAGAAAAATAACTCGTGCTACTTAAAAATAAGCTAAAAAAACTCTACTTTATGGAAATATGATTTTTACATTTCAAATATAAAAATGAATCGCAAAATGTGTTGGTAAGCGCATAACTCAACAACGCCTGGACCGATTTCGCTAATTCTTTCTTTGTTGTGTTTGTTATTGTCAGGAGAAGGTTCTTATGAAAGAAAAAATTAAGAAAGTTGGAAACATAAATTTCCACGGGGGCGAAGCCGCGGGGCGCAGCTAGTTTCAAATAAAAATCTGTTTGTTTATCTTTTGACGTCACATTCGTCTTTTGCATGTAATACATCGATATATCATTACAACGTTGACGACCTGTCCCGAATTGTACGGAACTGATTAAGCCAAGAAAAAATGTATTGCCCTCAATTACAAATGGCAAAAACCATAACCTTCCTTCTTGCGCAGTCGGGTAAAAAGGCAGGCGAATAAAGAATTCGTGAGTCGGTATAATATCTCAAATTCTTATATCATGCACCAAACAAATCGCAGGAAATGCATCTCATTCGCTATTCATAATGTACATACCAACAGACAGACAGGAAACGAAGTGATCTTATGAAATACTAAAATCTATTTGCGAATACTCTCAGTGAGCGTTTTACTGCTGCCCTCTTGTTATTGAATCGCTTTGATCTCACTCTATTGCATTCTATTATTATTTTCCAGTAGGTTGGTACGTAATTATAGATTTTAGGAAATTGTAATGAGCGCGTTGAAATCTTTTGTATGAGAAACTGATAATGAGCAAAAACTGTTTTAGATTTTTTATTACTATTTTACGTATTAGGTAGGCTTACATAAAACTAATTTAAATTGAAATAATTGAGCTAACTGCAGACTATTGCAAACAATCTAGTATTTTAGTTAAACAAAAGATTTCTATTTATTTGATACTTTATCTATATTGAGACAACTTTTACGGCAATTTTAACCTTTGAAAATCCCGAACAAAACCGTAGGCAGGCGCTATCACCCTCTCAGTAACCGTGGCGATGATAGAGCGATATCAGATCTGTATCTTTAAGTGCGCGCGCGCCGCAAATGGAGGAAGATCGATGGAATGTCCGATAGTGGATGTAAAGTACAAAGGACGGTCCATTAGAGTTTTATGTCTCCTTTTTCATATTCTTCATCTATAAAATACCTACCTATTTGGTACCTTTTAATTCAGTAACATTTATTCATACTAGACATGGTACAAAAACATTGGTGTAGGTACATACAGTAAAACAGCAAATCTCGCCCGAGTACAGGCAAGTGAATATTTTAGGAGTGAAGAGTACTTAACTAATTATAGAAATTATTAATTACTAGCTTCTGCCCGCGGCTTCCCACGCATATTTTCGTTATAATAAGTAGCCTATTATCTAAGTTAGGTTTTGCTCTACACGTACGCCGAATTTCATCTTGATCTGTTCAGCAGTTTTGGAGATCCTAGGTAACAAAAATTCAGATTTCACAAAGTCTCGGCTTTATAATATTAGTAGGATAAACATTAAAATTAGATGTCATTGAAATAATTGAATTATATAAACGCAAAATCTTTATAAATTGCTGAACTCACTAGGTAGAAAATATAAAATTAAGGTAATCTTCCACAAAATAAAAACAATGCTCAAAAATAAATTAAATAACTTTCTGTTGAATAAGGGACCCTTCAGATCTTTTACATTGTTTCGCAATTTGTTGTAAATATTCATAGCCATGTTGTAACAGTTGCGACTGTACAATTGCGTTTTTTGCGGGTACTATATTGAGACTTTTATCATTCTTTGTTTCAAGTTTAAGACTAAGAGAGACTTTTCTTCTGCCAGTATTATTATGCAGATAATACAGCAGGGCAGCTAATACGATACGATACAATACAATACGTACATTATTTAACTCTTTATTGAACACCAAAAAATTTAATTAAAAACAGACATTAACATGAAAAAGAAAAGTACAATGGGTAGTGATTTCTTCCAGTTTGATAGTATAATAGCTATGCATTGGTAGTAGAATAGCTATGGCTGATACTCTGGACGAATTGAAGGCTTATTCAACTGTAAATATGACTCTACCACTTTGTCTTTAGTCTATCAGTTGTTCATAAAAATATGAACACCTAACAATCGAGTTTTGTTACATTTTGATTACAAAAGGTATCGATCACAACAAAACACAACGCAATAATTAATTCGAAGTGAACCGTGAAAAAAAAGTTTAATAGTGAAATAATGAATGGGCTCTAATGAGAGGGATCCAAAAATGTTAATAGTTTTATTCAGGGTTCCGTAGGTGATAAATCTACTTTTTCTCCCGCCTTTTGTGGTCTAACAACCGGAACTATTGCATCGTCATTTATACTTTTTTGAATGAACGAATGAACTTATAGGGTTATTGATGGATTCTGACCCATAAATAAAAAATAAAAGACTTATCAATAGAGTTATTTGAATATCTTAGCGGCATCGCCTCGCAAAAAAAGATAAAGTTTTTTTTGTAACTTCAATCTCTATAGAAACTAATAAAGCCGCTTTTAAAAAGGACCTCCATTGGATTGCTTTATTTACGGTAGACAGTGCAGTCAGAATGTAGCTTTAGAATAGAAGCTTTAAAAAAAAATCCAAATCGGCTAAAGGCTTCATGGAAAACTGGCATAATGAAAATCGAAAACTTATGGGTGGAGCTTTCTCCATAATTAAGTATTTAGTTATCAACGTTTCCAGTTTTGTGACGTTACTGCAAAGCCACGATAGGAATCGTCTAGCGTTTTAAGAAAACACCTTTTGGTAGTTCCCCGAGTAACATATATAAATAAATAAATAAGTAGGCCAAAGCCACTATTGAAATCGTCTGGCAGTGTAAGTACTCGATTTGTAATAGTATCCCGAACAAAATATAAAAAATGGACCGTTCTACTATAACGAATTTTTGGTCCAAATTCAGCAACTTTCAAGCCGATATCTGCCAAAGCCACTATGGCCTAAACTTCATAAACGGTGATCGTTTCTACCTGGGCAAACTGGCGATCGCAAGCTCTAAGCCTAAAGTGATTGTTTCTTTACTTACCTTATAACGACTGTTTAACGTTTTACCTTTTAATCTGTATTTAAATTTAACTGAGAAGTTTATAGCCTTTGTACAGAACCTCACATCTGTGTCCACATCTGGTCCAAACGGCGGTCTTATAGCTCGTGCGTGACTGATTCCAGATAATTGCTCTGCTTTACTTTAACGATAATGGGATATTAAGGACCGTGTTATTAATGTCTGCCTCACAACAAGACGTGAACTTCGTCTTTTTAACTATTCCTTTAATTGGGAACATTTATCTTCATTAAAATGTTCCCAAAAAACAAAAATAAATTGAACGGTTTTGTGTCTATGGTATTGAGTTTAAATTCCTTTAGCGATTGATGATGATGCTTGTAGAAAAGAAAAAGTAGAGGGTTCTTTGTGAATGTTTTAAACACCCAGGCGCTACTGTCATTTTGAAATAACGTCGGTATTCCAAATTACCTCAATTACCCCAAAATGTCAAACAATTCGCCATTTGCCCAAAATGGCCGCCAGCCAATACCGCCACACGTCTCATATTCTGTTAACTGTCGCCCAATAAACGTGGAACGCCAAAAATTTGCCGCCAAAAAACAAATACCGTACAAATGGAGACAATAAAGGCTACGGCTCATAAAAGGAGGTGAACCAAAGGCGGGAGCAGCTTATTTAATCTGTGGTGTAGCTGTCAAGTGCCCGCGGCCATATAGGGTGCGCAGGCGCAACAAAAACTAAAGTTTCGCGACGCTGACAAATCGCCAGACAATTTGTTATTTAGCTGAAATTCACAGGATAGAGGTAAACAGGAGTGTTTTGCTTCTTGGCTGGTGGCTTATCATTTTGTTTCTTTTACTTTTTATTGGATGGTGTACCTAGTTACTAAATTTGTACCTTGTTGAAAGTTTTATTGAGCTATAACGTCGCATCAAGCCTCTTTTGTGTCTCTTTATTAGATAATATTATTTCAATTGTTATTTTGACGTTAACACTAAAAGAAGTTAGGCCAAACGATAATAAGTGGACGTTTAGCCGAACGGAACCCGAGGAAATAATGATTTTTTGAATTTCAAATATTTTTTTTTTTTAAATCATTTTTTTTCCTATTCGTGTTACATTCGTGTTACATGCACTCCTCTCAAAATGTTTCACAAATGAATTTCGATTATTTTTAAGCATTAAATTATTACGAAAAAATTATGTAAAATCCTTTGAAATTTCAAAACAATAATAATAATGTAAGAATACACGTAAAAAGACACGAATATTAAGAATTTTACCTCTTTCGGCTTAGTACACTCTTTCCGTGGCACCCTGTATACGTGTAGAAAATAGCAGTAGAAAATGACTATTATACTTAAATACCTACTTCTCAATACTGTATTATCATTAAAAGTAGCGCCAACTTTTTACGTCTAAATCCAACAAATTCCTCGCAAGCATACCATCAAGTAATAAATATTCACAACCACCATATTGGACTTGGACAATGAAGAAAATACCCTAAGAAATAGTGTCCAGAATAGACAACAGTCTCATGTACCTACCTATCATTGCATCAATCTTTCCTTACATAGAAGCCGACATAGATGAGCTAAAAAACAGATGAGACGGATGATAATGATAATGCCTATGACTATTAATAATGTTGCAGTGTCTTTTATAAATTATTTTTTGTCATTGGAAACTTATTATCTGTCAAAGATTTTTTGTTGTTATTATGAAGTCTTCTTTTTACGTCGGGAATCGCAATTGCAATGTTATGTTTAATAATTATTATTCCCACTGCGAAAGAAGAGAGAGGAGAAAAGAGAGGCTTTTGCCCAGCAGTGGGACAGCAATGGCTGAAAAAAAAAACACTGCGGACGCGCCTTACCATCAACTCCACCGTTGGGGGTAGGCTGGGATGAAATCATGCCACCATAGTGGTATCAATATAGTTTTATACAGCATTCTCACCACGTCAAAAAACAAAAGGGTCCTGTCTGTGCGCACCTCTGTGGCTCAAAGAGCTGCGTACACGCATCGACTCACGTCAAGTGCAGATACGTCGTCGGATCAGGATATCTCGCGATTTATCCGCCGTATCTATTTGCAATTATAATAAAGGTGGATGTCCAATGCATAAAGTAAAATTGTTAGTTTCTCGTTGCGGCATATCGATTGGATGCTTCTTGATTTTTTGTTGTTGATTGGTTTAGCGTCATATAAATACCACATTTTTGTGTCTGATGTTTAATGTCCAATTTTGACGTATTTATATGGTTTGATAACTCACTAAAATTATCGTTACACTAAAATAACGTTTAAATTTTATATAAGTCGAAGCTACTTTTCTAACAAAACGAAGGACAAACAACGAAAAAGCTTTATCATCAGGAAGTATTTAGCATTTCTCGACTGAAAAAATCCCATCGTCCTTGTTGAACACACCAGCACCATTCAACATGCAATTATTCGCAACTGCATTCATCAGCTCAATAAAATCGCAATTAAATTTATCAGCCATTTATCGGCACTATGCACGAGAGCCATAATGGATTCCAAACACGTTCCGCAAAGAGAACAAAATGCCTAAACAAATTGCAGACAACAGCCCTGGGAGAGTTCGCTTTTTGCACTAATTCGGCATTCCGAAATAAAAATTCCAACTCCATATCGGGGGACGACAAAAAGTGACGAGTTCGGAACGTCGTCGCCGAGTCGCACTTCGGGGAAGGATGTGGGTTGCCAGCTAAAAAGCATTTGGTTTTCAGGAAAGTATTTTTGATTTTCTAAATTGATTTTTTGTACGGTTGAAGGATTTTTTACATAATTTACTATAAATTTTTAGAGGTTAAAGTTTTGTAAAACCTATTCAAAATTATGTTAATAAAATTTAAAGGATTAGCATTAGTGCCTATGGTAGTTATACGAAACTTTATATATAAAATATATTTATTTTGTTTCTGAAATGAATTAGTATGCAACCTACAGTAAAACCTACAAAAGTTGGCAACATAGCAAAGGAGGTCGGTTGGTCAAGTGATTTCAAATAAGGAAGGGCGGGAAAAACGTTTTGAAACTGAGACGCGAATACATTTGTACAGCGTGAGTAATGGCGGCTGGGCTCAATAAAATTATAATAATAACAAGCAAAACAGCACACGACAGAAATCTTGATCGCCTCTCAACATTGCATAGAGAAAGTTTATTGCACGTTTAGTTGCTCTGCTGATACCACGTAGGTAATATTTTTTCCTGTAAATTATTAAGTTTTTAAACAAATAAATTCATACACACTGTAGTTTCATCTTCCTAGATTCGATCTCAACAATGAGCTTTAGATGAGACAAGAACAAAGGCATCCTGAGATTGCAAACCGTCAAAAAAAAAACAAGTTTTTTTATTTTATTTTCATATCGGAAGTGTTAGCAATAAATACCATATCGTAGTCGAATTTAAAACTTTCCGGTTTCATACAGTGAAAGAAGCAGACTATAAATTGAATGAGCATAAGAATATAGGTCCACAGGTATCGAACGTATAACCTTTGCAAAATATCGTGACCTAAAAAACCTTCCCCATTAACCCATTCCCCGGCAGTTTGTCCATCGCGCATCGTAAAGGCGCCCGCTGACCTAATAGACTCAACCCTAGGCCTTGGGTGACCCTGGTGCCCCAAATGTCGACTGTCACTGCTCAAATTGATGTTTGCCAAACTAATTTGGGGATTCCAAGGTTAGTTTACAAAAGGACGTCAATATTTATTGTTATGATTTCCCTACCATTCTTTGGAAAAAACTTAAAGCAGTTACAGTTAATTTTAATTTAAAGGTTCAATTTAAACTGTATCAGGCAGGCTCTATTAAACTATCAAAAATTAAATCAAAAATTTAATTGTGAGCCAATTTTATAATAAATATTCTTTATAATGTAGTTTAATAAGTTGAAGTTTTCAAGAATCTGGCTAGATTAAGGTTGAATCTCAGTCTCTGAATGGAACTTCTTTTTATCCAATTGTTTGGATGACTCTCATTAGATCCATTGACTAGATCCATGTTGGATCCTTTGAGTTTGTTATTTGTGTTGGTTAAATCTGAACTGATTCACTCCACACAGTGACATTATGTCGGTGGAGGTGTAGCAGGAAGGGTGCGCCAGCCATCAAGACGTCCGTAAACTTTATAGGTCACTGTGTTAGATAGGTAAGTATCAAAGGCCAAAGTAGGTGAGCTCTAATGGAACAAAGATAACCTACTATTATTTCTGGTATCATTTTATTCAGTGTTGCCTGTAAAAACAATAATTAAAAGGGTAACTTACGACGATGGGACCATTGCTACCCGTACTGGCAAGAGTCGCTCCGAACCACTGATTCGACTTCTGGTCGACCTGATTCCCGTGGGAGTCTATATTATTTCCTGTGAACAAAAAAAATATGATATAAATCTGTAAGCAGAGACATAAAATTATAAATACTTAAACATTAAATAAATGACCAAAAATATGATACAATGACGGTAATTGAGACGATGATCATTCATTCCCCGCCCGGAGGTCGCATCATTCTCATTTCGAAGAAACTTGACATCTTAAACTGTATTAAAAACGACAAATTACAGTTTTCTCCTCAAAATAATACATCACTCAAAATAAAGGAGACTTCCCTTTTATGTCCATAACCGTCTGCCGTATAAATAACGATTATTATCGTCCAAATACGGCTGATACGGTCAAAATGGCCAAAATATGGTCATGTACAATATTCAATGTTGCCAGCGAGATGGACGGTAATGGCTTAATTCTGGACGGTGGCTATTTATCACCAGATTCAATTTTATAACGGGAAAATGGCGGATGTGACAAATGTTCCTTTGTTTCCATTGCCACCACGTTGCGACTCGTATTCTGGCCCACAAAACTATCGGGTATTATTTGCAATCAACGCGAATAATTATATCATAATGCTTAGAGTTTATTTTCGACTGCGACAGGATCCAACCGAATAACTGTCATCAGATTACAAACACATTAGTGGTGAGTTGTATCACCACTAGTGATACAACGCATTAAAAATTCGAGCTTAGAGTCACTGAAGGTAAGTGATGTTACTTTACACCTGTGATGACCATAATAAATAAGGCAGAGAATTAAAAAGCTAATAATGGAATGGAATTATACACCGCGATAACAATCGCCCAGTCAATCTCTATAATATTGGTACCTATGCTAGTACCTACATAGAACGTGCTTGCTACGATATGATATAATAACTGTTTCTAATAATTTCATTAGTATCTTTAAGCTGCATAGGTTCGAAAACAAACCACGGTTTGATACGAAATGTTATCATTGAATCCCAAAATAGGGTATATCATTTTATAAAATTGCATAAAACGGAGAAAATACGGAAAACGCTCAACAATACAATCGTTTTAATTTAATTAACAAGGTACTTAGGTATATAATGAAATTTATGAAATTTTAATGAGTATTAAACAAACTGAACCCCAAGAGGCTCGGTAGCATGCCGTGCTACAATGGAGCAGGCACTGGGCGTGACAAGATCATCACAAGCGTCGTATGTCAAAAACCGGGCGAAACACAATTTTGACAGGAGTAATTAATATCAAAGAGAAAGAGCCATTACTTTTAATTATTTCCCGGCCGATTTCAGTTATCATCGCGAAGATTAATGGCCGACATGGACTGGACAGTGGCTTGTAAAATAATAAAAGTTATTTTATCGTAGATTTTGGGTCACGAATACCATTTTAGCAACAACGGGTAGAATGTCTGACATATATATAGTTCAAGATCATTTTACAATACCTAATAGTCGAAAACAAGCATAGTAAGTAGGTACTTTTGATGATAGAGTCATATCAATAATGGCCACCTGACAAATGACCATCATTAAAGATAACAAACGTCAAAGTGACGAAAGTGGTGTCATAATGAGTATAGTCGTTAATAAGTTAACGACCTTCTTATAAAAAACATTCCAATGCTTAGGAATGTAATAACTAAACTGGCATTTTTCTATGCCAGAAAATAACCCGAATGTTTCTGAATCTTTCTCACATTATGTAGGTAAATACTACTAAGGTCTAAACTTAGCTGACACGCTATCTTGTGTCTAGATTGTAAAGCACCTAATTTAGCGTTTTTGATGGTTTTCATGGCATTTTATGCGTCTAGTTGTCGCTAGTATAAGTAGCCACGTTTTATTTTACCTTTAAGTTTACTAATGTTACCAGCTAATGGTCACAACACTTACTAATGCATTTCGAATTTCGACCAGTTATCAAATACGGTCTAATACGGAATTCTAAATAGGAATGAGAAAATAAAAGCTATGAGTCACTACTTTTTAAGATGTTATAAATCTGTTACTATTGAGTCGATATAATTTAGTATCTAAGAAGGTAAGAAGCTTACTTCTGATAGAAATTATAAAAACCTCCAATGCCAAATAAGAAAGCAACAATATTGAAATTTCAATGCAATGCACTTTTGTTTCAAGATTGAAACTTTATAGATAAATGCTGGACCTTCGGCACAGCATCGTCTAGCCCCAAGCTAAGCAGAGCTGGTGTTATGGGTACTAGCTGGCTGATATACTTAATACTTTACATTATATAGATAGATATTTTTTATATTATTATACAAAGAAAATAGGTACCCAGAACACCCGGAACAAACATAATATGCAGATCGTACAAACATTGGTCCCAAAGCGGGAATCAAACCCGCAAGCGCTGCGTCGCAGGCGGACCTTCGCCCACCGCGCCACATCAGTCGTTTTTATTGGATACCTATAAGTATCCTTTCCGGAGTTTGTACAATGTAACTTAATAACCACATGTACTATATCATCTTACCCCGTTGCCCCCGCCCAGTGTTTGTTTTCTCGACGTAAAAGCCTTCCAAAAACGTACAGCATGATTTTATCTCTCCTGATACACTTAATGGCCTATAAGTCATGCCATATTCGTCGCGATGTACCAATCACAATCAAAATTATAGTCGTACACGACGAAATGATACAGCGATGAAAAGGTGCTTGATAATCATGGCATATCAATGATTGACGGATGATAGGTAATTAACCGTTTTGCATTAAGACATAAAGCTTCTACCTTTTTATGGTGGCCATTGTGGCCATCGTAAAATGCCCCAACTCTAATATGATTGGTTCCGTATAAGACTTATCGGTGAAAAAATTGATGGGTTACTGGAAAAGTGTATTGGGCAATTAATGTTTTTGGCAAGTTCTTGCAAGATTGACTGCTCAATAATGGTCGTATGTCTCGGGACAGATTTCATGCGGCCCCGTGGTAATGTCGTATTATCTTGACGGAGCAGAATATAAATGGCAGGTAATGATCAATTTATTAGTTGAGTTTGTGTTGTTCGTTATTACATTACAGCACTACAACTTAACCCTCGGTCAGTCGCGCGTTTTTTCTTTACGCGGTTAGTCGCATGGGGTCTCTGAAGACCCCAAAAATAAACAGGCTAATAAACACATATTTCTTAAATTTTTCCCAATTTTCTAATAAAGTCATTGATTATTAACTTTATAACAATAAGACAACAACAAATTGCCTAGATATATTGTTTGTTTGCTGCCCTACACTGACAGTCCAAAAATAGGAACATAAATTTTCTTCTTTGTAATCATAGTCATAAAAAAAATGTTTTACGCCAACTAAATGAAAGAATGTATCTTTTTAATAAATTTTGATGCGATAACGCTCGAATAACGAAGACTTGTACGTAAAATTTGGAATCCTCTAATAAAAAAAAGTATAAACTTTTACCAATTGAAGTCAGACAATTTTTTACTAACTTTTTTTTGAACCCAGTCATTACATGCCTATTTAGTATGTACTGGGCGTATGTTATCCATGCAAAAATATCAAACGGATTTAAATTTTCAATCTGTTTGTATTGGACAATGAACACAACGCTTTTTCAAAGGAACGAAATTTTTTTCATTGGGTTGAACATTCTGAAGAGGAAGTAAAAATAGTCTCATAGTCTGTTTTGATTCTAGAGCCAAAGTTGAAAAGGTGGCCCGCGATCGCAATTGTGGATGATATCATTTGAAACCCATTGTTTTTTTAAAATATTTCACTTCATTTTGTTATCCGAACTCACAGTAACTCACGCCAAATATTATGTGAGCATTGACAGCTCCATTTTTTCAACAATTCCAGAACCTGATGCTTATTAACAGATTCCAAATTCTCAGGCAGATCATCTGGAGATACCTCGTGTTGTTCTGTAGGTTAATCTTCATATTCCTGCTCTGAGTCAGTGTTATACTCACTTCTTTCATGCGGGTATACCGCTTTCATCTTCATCATTACAAACATCATCGCTTTCATGTTCCAACCAGCTCTATGTGCGACGTTGTAGTTTTTCGTACATTTTATAAGTTAATTATATCAAAAACAGCAAAAAATATCGAGAAAATACATGTTACAAAAGAAATAGAACAATACATTTAGCTTCAATTTTACTCACGCGGTTAGTCGCGTGGGGTCTTTCAGAGCCCGTACGCGCAAAACACTTCTATAACTCACAGTGCTTGCACGCGAATTAAAGTAAGCGATGATTCGCGGCAACTATAATCCAACTTAGGAGTGTACACAAAATATTGAACGGCTGGGATAGTTTAAACTGTTTAAATTTTTCATTTTTGTAACACCTGGGCTTTTAAAGACCCCACGCGACTAACCGAGGGTTAAACAAGACCCAATTAAAATTTTAATAAACCCGCCGACGTTTATTGGCTGAACAAATTTTCATGAAACATGGCTAAGAACACTCGGGATAAAATTATCTATGACACAAAAAAACAAAACAAAAATTGGTTCATCCGTTTGAGAGCTACGATACCACAGACAGATACACAGATACACAGACAGGCACCTTAAACTTATAACAACCCATCTCATTTTGCGTCGGGGGTTAAAAATACTGGTCGTCGCAGATCAGAGGTGCTCTGCTACAGCACATCATAAAAATACGCAATCAAATATAGGATTAGACTCGTAACATGTAGATGCATTTCACATTGACGGCATCAGATGACAGACAGCTCGCGGGCCACGTTTGAAGTTTGTGGGTAGCCATTTTGCTATTGTTAAATTGTATCTTAGGATAGCAAGTGTAAGCTCATATTTTAATGTGCATTTTTGAGCTGGATGACGCTGGATTAATGTGCACAGGGCTTAAGAATCTATACTAATATTATAAAGAGGAAAGATTTGATTGTTTGTTTGTATTGAATAGGCTCCGAAACTACTGGACCGATTTGAAAAATTATTTTACCATTAGAAGCCCACATTGACCTGATGAACATAGGCTACTTTTTACCGCGGGAAAATGTTTCATGCCTACGGGAAAACGGGTAATAGGACAACGGGTAGTAAGATAAGAATGCAGGTAAGAATGCAGCTAGTATCAAATATTATATAAATACAGTTACGTAGGGACTTATAGACGTTCCCTTTTATTAATGCATTTCTTTCTTTGATAATTCACTATACATGGGATGGACACTTTCCCTAATTTTATTTCGTTGCAACAATGTAGAAATCGTGACTAAAAGAACTTAAATGCAGACAGGTTCAACAAATCACATCCCCTCAAATTCTAAACACTCCCCTTTATAAAAACTTGTTTCCACTTCGCTGTTTATGATACCTACCGAAAAACATTCCTACTAAGTACAGTCAACGAGAAAAAATAGTGAAAGTTGTCATTTTTAAAAACACCATCTTGTTGTTTTAAAACATTATTAAATACCTAATACCTATTCGTATTTTTCAGGCATAAAATAGCGCATACCTAATAGTAGTAGGTAATACCTACAACAAACGCTTTTGGAAGGAATAGAAGAAAGAAGAAGAAAGAAAAGACATTTATTTATAACAACAGTAGGTAAGTACAAAAAAAAACACACTTATGGGGTATAGGTACATAAAGTTACTATAAAAAGGCCCATAAAAATACTGTGTTCCAAAAAAAATAGCCGTTTACTGTATACATAATTATTCGCTTTGTTGGATCCCCATGTTGTAATGTATAGGGACATCAATAATAACACTACGAAAGTTGGAAATAAAATGTAATATAAAATCGTGTCGTGCCGATGCGCCTCAATGGTTTTCTAACCTGAGGGGGATGCACACAGACAAGTCATAAATGTCTGGCGAAGAAGGGAGGGGCACAAACCGAGCTTTCCGGAAAATTAAAAAGTTTGAAATTGTTACGTGATTTTAACGTATTTGGCTACTATCTTCTGCGACGCAGGAGGTTGCGGGTTTGATTCCCGCCTCGGGACAAATATTTGTACGATCTGCAGATATTGGTTCAGGGTGCTCTGGATGTTTTCTATGTAAATTTAAAAAAATATGTCTATGTAGTGTATTGTATCAAATGTATCAGTTACCTAATACCCATAACACAAGCTCTGCTTAGCATGGGGCTAGATACTGCTGTGTGAATTGTCCAGCATTATTTATTTATCTTATTCTAAAGCTCTGCTAGATAATAGCTGATGTTTGTAAATAATGATGCTCTGACTCATCTTCTCTGCTTACGTGAAACTTTAAGTGACACTTCGGGAATAGATCTCAAGTGATAAGCTGGGAAAAGTCATGGACCATTTAAACCTTGCTGTCTTGATCAGTACGCAGTACGCTACATACTATATCCCTTACCGCTGTTGACGCAGACTACGACGTAACAAAAGACTACTCTAGACGCTTTTGATACGATTATGTGTCAGGCGCCGCATAGCGCATACCGCAGCGTACTGCGTACTGATCCAGAGACCAAGGCTTTTCTCGTAAGTTGCGTTTTCGGAAGCCGTGGAGTAGGCAGTGCACTAATATTTTATTGTCTTCGCAACAATTGGGTCAGATAATAGTAGGTAGATTTAGAGAACTTTATTCTCATACCAACACAGGGCTTACTTTTAATGGATACATTATGACAAATATGTCAATCTAAGTTTAACAACTTCAAAACTAACCGACCTAAGAACTAAATATTGTCTATAATTAAATACTTTGTAATAATATTATGTAAATACATAAAATTATAACAACTAGTTGGTACTTAGTTAATTATAAAATAGGTACCTAATGTCTTATTATTTTGGTGTTACTAAATATTAAATTATAATTTAAATTAATTTCGGTTTCTGTAATTTTTGGTTGAAATTCTGGCGACCGACTAACCACCACACTGTCTTCTATACCTAATAAATGCTCGTAACAGAGTCAAAAGCTCCGATCATTTCCTGTCCTAAATTATAGGAAACGAAAACGTAACAGCTTATCAATTGCATTTCCGAGGGCTCGGCCTTTGATTGCAAGACGATGTACCGACAGCGCTCGGCTGATATGTGGCACATTTTATTTAATTGACAATTAAAAATTATAAGAGTACTCATGAAAATAGAGATAAAAATGGGTCATCATTTTCAAAAAGGTAGGTAGGTATAGCTGTATTTTTAAAAGCTGGCACGTTTGTCTTTTCTTTTTTCATACATAATCCATGCTGACGTCACTAATCCAGACTTCTAGTATACGAAAAATAAAAGGGGATCGCGCCAGCTTTAAAAAAATTACCAATCTGTTAACAAAATTCAACAAAACCACGGGTCGAATTTATCTTCCGGACATTTTGGCAGATTTATGCTACCGTTATTATTTGATTGCAAAATTATCACGATGTGCCATAGTAAAACACATTTCTATAACAAGAGCACATTTTACAACCTATTTGAAACAAAGAGGATATTATAAATTAATTTAATTTATTACTATCGAAGTTTAATTGGGTCCATCATTATCATTAATGTGGGACAGGGCAGCTGAACAGTTGCTAATTGGGATCGATGGTTTGAACGGAAGGGGAGATATGACACACCTACGTACTCTAATTGCATACCTATCTATTAGATAATCACCTAATAGTTATGGTAGAGTAGAGAAAATACAACAATAGTAATAGAGTCAAAAATGGAAAGAAGTACAGGATCCGTCCTGTGCCACGCTCTACCTTCCACTGTATTTATTAGCCAAAAAAGCTAACCCTACCACAATATTATGTAATAACGGGCTTGAAAGAAAGAATTGTCAAGATTAAAATAATTTACCGTGATTTGAGTTTTGAGCTTTCCAATATTTCGGTTTGCAGTTTCATGCGCCTTGATCACGGTTGCTTAAGTATCAAGTGGCTTCTTTAGTTATTCCGTGATTATGGCGCATGAAACTGTGCCAAAAAAAAGCTCAAAACTGAATCGTGGTAACCATCCCGCTGTAAATGACTTTAGTGTTAATAACCATGATAATTTTAAAAGTTTTAGATTAAGAAGAGTACATAACTTCGGAAAGAAATAAACAGCAAAACCGAACTTTGGATAGCGTGTGGATATTTGACTGTGTTTTAACGAAACGACTTTCAAACTGTTAAAAATCGCTTACATCCACTGAAAATGCAACCGGAGTCCTAAATTTAGAGATATGTGACATGCAGCATTGCATGCAAGGTCCATTTTATCCCATTTGGAATAAAAACTTCCTATGACTAATAATTTTAATAATTCAAACTCGAAATAATTGAGAATCCGGTCTCGAATCAGTGTGTTGTTGATTTTGTGAACGAGAACATGGACATTGTATGAGGTGATCAAATAATTAGGAAATAGTGGCTTCAAGTGGCTTCTGCAGTCGCTTATTGACAATGAAATGGACACCGTCCGTGCTTTGGACATTTATAAAGTCTTCAACCGATCGGCAATCGGTATTATGGCTGCATAATGGTAGGCTAGTAATATGATAGTGGAACTACGAACCTATGTAGAATGTGAAAGACAACAGAGAAAATAATCGGTACCTATTTAGGTATGTTAAGTAGGTGAGTGTACCTACCTATTTCTATTTAGATACGTAGGTACCAATTATTACCCACATTTCTACGAAAAATTAAGTGGATAATTTTTATTTATTCTTATTCTTTTGTTTTTTGTTTATGCATGGCCCAACGAAAGAATTCTGGTAACCATGATTTTATGCTGAAAACTAGCGTTTAGTTTTCTTCTTCAATAAGGACATGCAGACATTTTGGCACAAAGGACTCTGGTGGGCGGCATGGTAAGCCTTCGAAGATGGGTAACATAACAGTACAAGATGTGTTGATTTAAATTAGGTGATTTTTTCATCATAGAAAAAATTGACCATCAAATTGAACCTCTTACGTCCATCAATTTTGATGCATCGAGTGCCCAAAATTGGTGCTTTGGCTAAACAAAATATACAATTGAATTAGTGGCACAAAACGATCGAGTCACAAGAGGCTGCGGAACGTGGTCGAATCAATCAAGCAATCAGCGGGCTGCTATCAACCACTTTGACCAATCAGCGACAAGTGGACTGGGGCAAGGGCTGCCAATCACACAAAGGGACTTCTCTTACAGCGCAAAAAAAATCATTTGAGTTTTTTGCATTGGTCTGCTTGTCAGAACAAAAAATTGTAAAACCTAACGTCTGTCATGTCAGGTCAGGTACAATAAAGTTAAGGTCAACCAGGAGCAACCTTCCTATGCGATATCTGTATTAAGGGAACCGACCACCTTCACTGCGATCGCCAAATCGTGCCAACCGTGGTGTTAATGGCAAAACCCCCTTGTTTGGTGGAGTGGAGGCATGTTCAGTGGTGGTCGTATCTGTGCTTATGAGGAATAGCATTGCTGCAAGAGTAATGGAGATGAATGGATCATCTTCAGCGCGGACGCAGCTCGTTTGAAGGTGACAACCCTAAGGGACAGCGTTCAGACGCGGGACCTCTTGTCCCAGATTGATGACTCTCCATTACGGGAACCTAATAGTTTTATAATAAGTGTTCCTAATTAATTCACGACCTAATAAGGATACAAATTAAAACATGATAACAAGGATGCGAACAAAGATTAATAAAATTTCGACACAATAACACTCGTTCTGCTTAGTATTGGGCTAGATGATGAGTGAATTGTCCAGCATTATTGTTGTGTTGAAAAATGAAAATGATGCTGAAATCCTAGCACGTTTTGAAATCTCTTAATATTCGTAAGGTGTAAGTATTTTGTTTGTCGAACGGATCGACCGAAATGGCGGCTCACATTGGAGACCAAGACATACTTCGTTTCGCAGAGCCGCAGGACTCAGACCCAAATATTATGTTTATTACCGTGAAACAAAACTGCATTGTTCAGCAACATGTGGCGCGGTCGACGACCTGCGCTCGCGCATCCAATGAAATAAATGGCGCTTCTGAAAGAGCAGGCGCGTTACGATTGCTACAGGGGCTGGGGTAACCATGGAAACTGTACCCCAGTAGCTGGTTCTACTCGATATTATCCTTGTACGTCCTTTAGACTCCACTTGGTCAAAAGCTGAGCACACCTTTTGAGGAGTCAATCTGGTTCGTCTCATGTCCAATGGACCCGAGTCGGACGGTGACAAGAAAATCATTTAATTTATTTATTCAATTTATGTATGTATATAAATATAGTATTTGTTAAGTTATAGTATCTTATGTATTGTATTATTATTATGTAGTCTATTTAATAAGTAGGTTAAAATTAAATCTTGTATCCTTTGTTTAAGCACATGTACCCACTTTCACAAACTTGTTTCTCTCTCCCAATAAGGTTTGCTGGAAGAGAACTCTATTTAGGGTTAAGCTCGCCTTTGCCATTATTTTTCCTTGTAAATGTTCTACTTGTACCATGTTTTTTGTGCAATAAAGAATTATGAATGAATTATGAATTAATAATTTTATTGTTCCAACTGAACCGAATCAAATTAAAGTAAATAATAATAAATAAATAATGCTGGACAATTCACACAGCATTTTCTAGCCCCAAGCTAAATGTATCCTTTATGGTGGTAATCCAATGATTCGTCGATGGATAAAATTCCATTCCTACGACCACATCGTTAGTACCGTAGGAATACTTCCTACCTTTCGTTTCAAATATTAATCATAATATCCCGATATCCATGGTCACTATACAAACACATCCCTGCGCAAACGCATTGATTTACGTTTATCAGAACGATGCGTTAACAGCGCTACAGCCGTTTCATCGGCTCTAACATCGGCCGGCACTTAAGGCCCTGATTCTCAACATCGGGAGAACAACCAAGAACCAACCAAAGGCTATTTAGTAGGTTGCATCTATCAGGCGAAACTCTAACCTATGATAACTTAAGGTTCAGATTTGCCCGACTATCAAAATTGTTAGTTCCAAATACAATCGAAATCTTTGCAGAGTCGGGGCTCATGAAACCACCTCTAAATCCAAGCTGAAGACATGCTTATTGGATTTCTGCAGTATTGAAGAGAGAGCGGAACAAGAACAAAGAAGATTTATTATCGCCGGATAAGTAGTCATCAACAACAAAAAAATCCACAAATAAAAATAAATTAAATTAAAAAAAGTTTAAAGCCAAAACTGCTGAACGGGTCAAGCTATTTTGCAGAAATATAATTCTAGAACTGAAATTACATTACGCTACTTTTTATCTTGGTAATATTGCACGCGGCAAAGCTGCGAGCGAAACGTAGTCTCAAAATAAGTAAACAATAAAAAATAATGCAACTTTCACCAGTCAGTGAACATTTAGCATAGATTATTCGTATGTCCGGTAAGCCGTAAAATATCAATAGCATTATAGCTATTGCACATGTTGTTGCAATTTCGGTACACCACAACCGCGAGCCGCAGTTTATGAGCAGTTACTATACAGCGCCACATTGATGGTTATATAGAACTGTGTCGTAATAGCTGACAGCTTGGATAGCATGTCGTGGATGGGATAAGGTTTCATTGTATCGCATTCAGGCCGTGGTTTTATGATGAAAGGCTGAAAATTACTGAGGTCGGAACTGTCACTGGAAGTTAGAAGGGAGATTGTTTGAAAACGAGGTTCGAAAAACGGTGAACCTACAAAATAGGTGACACGGGAGAAGCATGGTTTTCTATTATGAAGTAGATGTCTTCAGGTATAAAAAATCCTAGCTTGATTGAAAATTTCGGTCTAGATCTAGAGTCAAACCAGATTGGCCAGTTTATTTAACACCATAAAGATTACCCACGCGTAAGATTAGCGATTCCAAAACGAATAAAAATTAATACCCAAACCAATCGATGTCCAAAGCTTAAGGCTTGCCGAAATTCCAAAAACCTGTTTCCTTCCGACCACATTTGGCTAACTTTGTTCTAAACCAGTAGATACGTACAAGTCGCTTAAGACGCCCACAACCACCAAATGTTTGTCTGTTTGTCCATCGGCAAATTAACTTGCGTAGGCAAGACATCTGTGAACAAGCTACTTCCGGTAGTAGCCGAAGAATAGTAAACAGTTACTGCTGACCAGTTTTCAAAGACACCGATTGTTTGTTGTGAAAGTTTATCCCATGACAAAATAATAATCATCATCATCGTTGTGGTGGCCTTATCGAGGTCCAAGTCTTGGATTGGTCTCTAATTTTTTCCATTCATAGAAAATACTTTATTATACCACACAAAGAAAGAAATCAAAACAATAGAGGCCGTATAAGGCAGCCTTAAATAGCGATTTCTTTCAGGGCCGTTTCTGTTTTTTTTATTCGTTGTCTTTCAGGACCTTTTACCTCTGAACTGGACATGAAAAAACAATATAGACGGTGGCACTTGAATAAATTTATTAACATAAAAATAAACAAATAAGTATTGTATTGTAGTATTTAGTGTAAGACAATTTTTTTTGGGTATTGTACTATTTTCTCTACTTACACAAAATACTCAAAAGAATTAGTAGCAGTTGTATTGTGCAGTATTTTAGCTAGGTTTAGGTTAGTGTACAAATATTATAATAACCTAACATAAATTAAATAAGGTTGTCTAACTTTTACGATGATAGTTAATGCTGATGAAGCAGTTTCTTGAGCGATCTTGAGATCGTCTCATGCACTTTGACCTCGGTGAAGACAACAGTTTTTCAAATGTACGTAATGATCAAAAGGACAAAAAATAGCAGAGGACACGTTGCCATGTGCCAAACGCAATAGTTCAAAAAACCAATTCACACTGTGTTCACACCATTTTAGGAAAAAGACGCAAACAAAAACCGGTTTTCGCGAATATATTTGGCAAAACTAGTTCCTGACATTTGAATAGCTGCAAAGCTTAGAGTTTCTGCTATTGCTCAATCCGTTTTCCATTATTTTTTACGTCTTAAAACTCGCAACGGTTTTGTCACTGAGTCTACACTTTCTCTTTGGGAGGTCCCATGCTAAATTTTGAATCTGTCGAAACCAACAAAAGCAAAATCAGCATAACAATTTAACAAAATAACAAATTATTTATCAATACAAAAGCTACCAAACCATCTCACAAATTGTCAACATTGAAAGTGTTTCCAATAAAAATATTACAATTCAATAAAATCTAATAGTGTAGTAACTCGTGGTATATTGTCGAGACGGGAATCAAACCTACACTGGCCTTGCACCCACACGGCTCAAATATCTGGCCCAAGCCCACGACTTAATAACTACTGTTGAGGTATTTATGCAGGTACTTTGTCTCGATGGAGTAGATTTCGGTGTTACTTTACTAAAGACATGACAAAAATGTTCGATGTCGATAACTTTTGGAATTTGTGAATGCGTTCATCCAGCTTTTTTTTCATAATAAAAATTATACAATTCTTTTAAAAAAAAAATTGTTTTTTTAAATGCACTTTAGGTTCTAATCTTAACTGCAAATCTATACAATTCCATTGGCAGGCTTTGAAAAAGATTTATACGAAAGGAAACCATTTCACACCACAGAAATTCTGCTAATGACCAAACCTGTATAATTTTGACAAATCGCAAATGTCTAAAGAAGACAAACTAGCAACAAAGAAACATAGCCAAATCCATTCCACCGCACCATCAATCTCAGCCCCATCACTCAAACGCGACGCGCAGCCAAGTATCTGAAGTCTATGCGCGTGGGCATGCGCTCTGTATTTGGCGCACACCACACAGGCGCAGATGGCGATCGCGCACGGATTTGTCCCTCGTGTGGCGGCGTCGTGCGAGCGTGTACCGACACCAGACCCATGCTTTATTTGATCCCAGGAGGTACAATTACTTATCTAGCCTCTAAATAGAATATGGTAGGCATACCAACAAATAGAGGGGAAGCAGGTAAGCATGAACGACAGTTTGTTTACTTTATCACATATAGAAAATCAGGTGGGACACTGAGCAGCACAACTAAAAGGAATCATGGGAGAAACGAACTATGATTTCGACCAGATTCTAATCACTTTATTATTCAATGTAATTTGTGGAAAAACTCAAAATCTTTACATTTATTTACTTTAGACCTTCAGCAAAGGCTCAGAGTGAGAGCACTCTCACGCAGAAATTTCAAATTCCATGAGTAAAAATGAATTTATTTATGCAAAGTTAAGTCGCAGTAAATTATTTAGCTCCTATCGATCAACAAACTAGAACCCTATCCCTTTTTGTCTTTTGATCCAGTTGTCTAGTGGGCTGGAACATCATAACAACACCAAAATTGTCGCATTAAATAAATCCTTTTATCCGCTTCTGGTTGTGATCTCTATTGGAACATCTCTACTCCTCGACGACCCCTCACGTGAGATTTATCTGCAGGTAGCTCATTGTGCACATTGTGAACATAAATAAGTTTAAGTAGCTACTTTACTTTGTCTAGGACGAGTGTGTTTTATTGTCAGTACGCTTTGTTAATAGAAAGACATAAAAGGTTGATGTAATAAAGTAGTGAGCTTATAGAATAGTTTGATTAGTTACTAAACTTGAATTAAATTTAACATAGCTTACCATGCCCACATTGCAGCCTTAGTGAAATTCGGAATCGTGTAAGCTAAATTTAGCCACAGATCATTTGTGTTTTTAGTATAAACATAGATGATCTGTGGCTAAAAAGAAGTGCGAAAACTTACGTACCTAACTATAGACAGAATTTTTTTATTTTATTTGAATAAATTATAATGGAAAGGTAAAATTATGTCATGAAGGTACTTCAAGATATTTTAATTAAAATATGCCAATTGATAGGAACATCAAAATAACGATAGTGATAGATAAAAAAA
>OY751100.1:12635000-12662500 GCA_963564075.1 Eupithecia subfuscata | reverse complement strand
CACAGCCACGCCCACGTCCACGGCCACGCCCACGTCCACGTCCACGGCCACGGCCACGCCCACGCCCACGCCCACGCCCAAGTAACCTAACCTTACCCTAACCTAACCTTACCCTAACCTTACCCAACCTAACCTAACCTAACCTAACCTAACCTTACCTAACCTAACCTAACCTAACCTAACCTAACCTAACCTAACCTAACCTAACCTCCGAACTTTTCTTTGTTAATAAATATGATTATTTGAGTTGTTTGCATAAATATACCTATGAATAGAAAATAGATACGTGAAATCCCATCATGTATAGAGAAACAAAGCCTTGATTTGCCCATGACACTGTAAAAAAAACTAAATTTAAATAAAATGGAATAAAATAAAATAATAAACTTATATATATCAAAATTGAAAGAAATGTAATATCAACAATAAAGAATGTCAAAATGGAAGTAGACTACCTAGAATTTTAAGTACTTGCATTGTATAGAATCGTTGAATACAGGGGTTTACAAGTTTGGGGCGATTAAATTTCACACCGGTTAGTCGAAAGATATAAATATTTCTTCTTTTGTTGAAATAAATCTATTGGTGAAAAATGGTTTGTGAAGGCATTCAGGATTATAAGCAGGTACAATAGGTCCACGCCCACGTCCACGCCCACGGCCACACCCACACCCACGCCCACTCCCACGGCAACGCCCACGGCCACGCCCACGGCCAAGCCCACGGCCACGCCCACGCCCACGGCCACGCCCACGCCCACGCCCACGCCCACGCCCACGCCCACGGCCACACCCACACCCACGCCCACTCCCACGGCAACGCCCACGGCCACGCCCAGGCCACGCCCACGGCCACGGCCACGCCCACGCCCACGCCCACGCCCACGCCCACGCCCACGCCCACGCCCACGCCCACGGCCACGCCCATGGCCACGCCCACGGCCACGGCCACGCCCACGCCCACGTCTACGTCCACGGCCACGGCCAGGCCCACGGCCACGCCCACGGCCACACCTACGGCCACGCCCACGCGGCCACGCCCACGACAACGTCCAGGGCCACGCCCACGTCCACAGCCACGCCCACGTCCACGGCCACGCCCACGTCCACGTCCACGGCCACGGCCACGCCCACGCCCACGCCCACGCCCAAGTAACCTAACCTTACCCTAACCTAACCTTACCCTAACCTTACCCAACCTAACCTAACCTAACCTAACCTAACCTAACCTAAATAAACCTAACCTAACCTAACCTAACCTAACCTAACCTAACCTCCAAACTTTTCTTTGTTAATAAATATGATTATCTTAGTTGTTTGCATAAATATACCTATGAATAGAAAATAGATACGTGAAATCCCATCACGTATAGAGAAACAAAGCCTTGATTTGCCCATGACACTGAAAAAAAAACTAAATTTAAATAAAATGGAATAAAATAAAATAATAAACTTATATATATCAAAATTGAAAGAAATGTAATATCAACAATAAAGAATGTCAAAATGGGAGTAGACTACCTAGAATTTTAAGTACTTGCATAGTATCGAATCGTTGAATACAGGGGTTTACAAGTTTGGGGCGATTAAATTTCACACCGGTTAGTCGAAAGATATAAATATTTCTTCTTTTGTTGAAATAAATCTATTGGTGAAAAATGGTTTGTGAAGACATTGAGGATTATAAGCAGGTACAATAGGTCCACGCCCACGTCCACGCCCACGGCCACACCCACACCCACACCCACACCCACGCCCACTCCCACGGCAACGCCCACGGCCACGCCCACGACCACGCCCACGGCCACGCCCACGGCCACGCCCACGGCCACACCCACGGCCACGCCCACGGCCACGCCCACGGCCACAGCCACGCCCACGTCCACAGCCACGCCCACGGCCATAGCCACGCCCACGCCTACGTCCACGTCCACGTCCAAGTAACCTTACCTTACCGTAACCTTACCTAACCTAAATTAACCTAACCTAACCTAACCTAACCTAACCTAACCTAACCTAACCTAACCTAACCTAACCTAACCTAACCTAACCTAACCTAACCTAACCTAACCTAACCTAACCTAACCTAACATAACCTAACCTAACCTCCAAACTTTTCTTTGTTAATAAATATGATTATCTTAGTTGTTTGCATAAATATACCTATGAATAGAAAATAGATACGTGAAATCCCATCACGTATAGAGAAACAAAGCCTTGATTTGCCCATGACACTGAAAAAAAAACTAAATTTAAATAAAATGGAATAAAATAAAATAATAAACTTATATATATCAAAATTGAAAGAAATGTAATATCAACAATAAAGAATGTCAAAATGGGAGTAGACTACCTAGAATTTTAAGTACTTGCATTGTATAGAATCGTTGAATACAGGCGTTTACAAGTTTGGGGCGATTAAATTTCACACCGGTTAGTCGAAAGATATAAATATTTCTTCTTTTGTTGCAATAAATCTATTGGTGAAAAATGGTTTGTGAAGGCATTGAGGATTATAAGTAGGTACAATAGGTCCACGCCCACGTCCACGCCCACGGCCACACCCACACCCACGCCCACTCCCACGGCAACGCCCACGGCCACGCCCACGGCCACGCCCACGGCCACGCCCACGCCCACGGCCACGCCCACGCCCACGCCCACGGCCACGCCCACGGCCACGCCCACGGCCACGCCCACGGCCACGCCCACGACCACGCCCACGGCCACGCCGACGGCCACGCCCACGGCCACACCCACGGCCACGCCCACGGCCACGCCCACGGCCACGCCCACGGCCACAGCCACGCCCACGTCCACAGCCACGCCCACGGCCATAGCCACGCCCACGCCTACGTCCACGTCCACGTCCAAGTAACCTTACCTTACCCTAACCTTACCTAACCTTACCTAACCTAACCTAACCTAACCTAACCTAACCTAACCTAACCTAACCTAACCTAACCTAACCTAACCTAACCTAACCTAACCTAACCTAACCTAACCTAACCTAACCTAACCTAACCTAACCTAACCTCCAAACTTTTCTTTGTTAATAAATATGATTATCTTAGTTGTTTGCATAAATATACCTATGAATAGAAAATAGATACGTGAAATCCCGTCACGTATAGAGAAACAAAGCCTTGATTTGCCCATGACACTGAAAAAAAAAACTAAATTTAAATAAAATGGAATAAAATAAAATAATAAACTTATATATATCAAAATTGAAAGAAATGTAATATCAACAATAAAGAATGTCAAAATGGGAGTAGACTACCTAGAATTTTAAGTACTTGCATTGTATAGAATCGTTGAATACAGGCGTTTACAAGTTTGGGGCGATTAAATTTCACACCGGTTAGTCGAAAGATATAAATATTTCTTCTTTTGTTGAAATAAATCTATTGGTGAAAAATGGTTTGCGAAGGCATTGAGGATTTTAAGCAGGTACAATAGGTCCACGCCCACGTCCACGCCCACGGCCACGCCCACACCCACGGCCACGCCCACACCCACGCCCACGCCCACGGCAACGCCCACGGCCACGCCCACGGCCACGCCCACGCCCACGCCCACGGCCACGCCCACGGCCACGCCCACGGCCACGCCAACGGCCACGCCAACGTCAACGTCCAGGGCCACGCCCACGTCCACGGCCACGTCTACGTCTACGTCCACGTCTACGTCCACGTCTACGTCTACGTCCACGTCTACGTCCACGGCCACGTCCACGTCTACGTCCACGTCCACGTCTACGTCCACGGCCACGGCCACGCCCACGGCCACACCTACGGCCACGCCCACGCGGCCACCCCCACGACAACGTCCAGGGCCACGCCCACGTCCACAGCCACGCCCACGTCCACGCCCACGTCCACGGCCACGACCACGTCCACGTCCACGGCCACGGCCACGCCCACGCCCACGCCCACGCCCAAGTAACCTAACCTTACCCTAACCTAACCTTACCCTAACCTTACCCAACCTAACCTAACCCAACCTAACCTAACCTAACCTAACCTAACTTAACCTAACCTAACCTAACCTAACCTTACCTAACCTAACCTAACCTAACCTAACCTAACCTAACCTAACCTAACCTAACCTAACCTAACCTAACCTCCAAACTTTTCTTTGTTAATAAATATGATTATTTTAGTTGTTTGCATAAATATACCTATGAATAGAAAATAGATACGTGAAATCCCATCATGTATAGAGAAACAAAGCCTTGATTTGCCCATGACACTGAAAAAAAAACTAAATTTAAATAAAATGGAATAAAATAAAATAATAAACTTATATATATCAAAATTGAAAGAAATGTAATATCAACAATAGAGAATGTCAAAATGGAAGTAGACTACCTAGAATTTTAAGTACTTGCATTGTATAGAATCGTTGAATACAGGGGTTTACAAGTTTGGGGCGATTAAATTTCACACCGGTTAGTCGAAAGATATAAATATTTCTTCTTTTGTTGAAATAAATCTATTGGTGAAAAATGGTTTGTGAAGGCATTGAGGATTATAAGCAGGTACAATAGGTCCACGCCCACGTCCACGCCCACGGCCACACCCACACCCACGCCCACTCCCACGGCAACGCCCACGGCCACGCCCACGGCCACGCCCACGCCCACGGCCACGCCCACGCCCACGCCCACGCCCACGGCCACGCCCACGCCACGCCCACGGCCACGCCCACGGCCACGCCCACGGCCTAACCCACGGCCACGCCCACGACCACGCCAACGGCCACGCCCACGGCCACACCCACGGCCACGCCCACGGCCACGCCCACGGCCACGCTCACGCCCACGTCCACGCCCAAGTCCACGTCTACGTCCACGTCTACGTCCACGTCTACGTCCACGGCCACGTCCACGTCTACGTCCACGTCCACGTCTACGTCCACGGCCACGGCCAGGCCCACGGCCACGCCCACGGCCACACCTACGGCCACGCCCACGCGGCCACGCCCACGACAACGTCCAGGGCCACGCCCACGTCCACAGCCACGCCCACGTCCACGGCCACGCCCACGTCCACGTCCACGGCCACGGCCACGCCCACGCCCACGCCCACGCCCAAGTTACCTAACCTTACCCTAACCTAACCTTACCCTAACCTTACCCTAACTAACCTAACCTAACCTAACCTAACCTAACCTAACCTAACCTAACCTAACCTAACCTAACCTAACCTAACCTAACCTAACCTAACCTAACCTAACCTAACCTAACCTCCAAACTTTTCTTTGTCAATAAATATGATTATTTTAGTTGTTTGCATAAATATACCTATGAATAGAAAATAGATTCGTGAAATCCCATCATGTATAGAGAAACAAAGCCTTGATTTGCCCATGACACTGAAAAAAAAACTAAATTTAAATAAAATGGAATAAAATAAAATAATAAACTTATATATATCAAAATTGAAAGAAATGTAATATCAACAATAAAGAATGTCAAAATGGAAGTAGACTACCTAGAATTTTAAGTACTTGCATTGTATAGAATCGTTGAATACAGGGGTTTACAAGTTTGGGGCGATTAAATTTCACACCGGTTAGTCGAAAGATATAAATATTTCTTCTTTTGTTGAAATAAATCTATTGGTGAAAAATGGTTTGTGAAGGCATTGAGGATTATAAGCAGGTACAATAGGTCCACGCCCACGTCCACGCCCACGGGCACACCCACACCCACGCCCACTCCCACGGCAACGCCCACGGCCACGCCCACGGCCACGCCCACGGCCACGCCCACGCCCACGCCCACGCCCACGCCCACGGCCACGCCACGCCCACGGCCACGCCCACGGCCACGCCCACGCCCACGGCCACGCCCACGGCCACGCCCACGCCCACGCCCACGCCCACGTCCACGTCCATGCCCACGGCCACACCCACACCCACGCCCACTCCCACGGCAACGCCCACGGCCACGCCCACGGCCACGCCCACGGCCACGGCCACGCCCACGCCCACGTCTACGTCCACGGCCACGGCCAGGCCCACGGCCACGCCCACGGCCACACCTCGGCCACGCCCACGCGGCCACGCCCACGACAACGTCCAGGGCCACGCCCACGTCCACAGCCACGCCCACGTCCATGGCCACGCCCACGTCCACGTCCACGGCCACGGCCACGCCCACGCCCACGCCCACGCCCAAGTAACCTAACCTTACCCTAACCTAACCTTACCCTAACCTTACCCAACCTAACCTAACCTAACCTAACCTAACCTAACCTTACCTAACCTAACCTAACCTAACCTAACCTAACCTAACCTAACCTAACCTAACCTAACCTAATCTAACCTAACCTAACCTAACCTAACCTAACCTAACCTAACCTCCAAACTTTTCTTTGTCAATAAATATGATTATTTTAGTTGTTTGCATAAATATACCTATGAATAGAAAATAGATACGTGAAATCCCATCATGTATAGAGAAACAAAGCCTTGATTTGCCCATGACACTGAAAAAAAAACTAAATGTAAATAAAATGGAATAAAATAAAATAATAAACTTATATATATCAAAATTGAAAGAAATGTAATATCAACAATAAAGAATGTCAAAATGGAAGTAGACTACCTAGAATTTTAAGTACTTGCATTGTATAGAATCGTTGAATACAGGGGTTTACAAGTTTGGGGCGATTAAATTTCACACCGGTTAGTCGAAAGATATAAATATTTCTTCTTTTGTTGAAATAAATCTATTGGTGAAAAATGGTTTGTGAAGGCATTGAGGATTATAAGCAGGTACAATAGGTCCACGCCCACGTCCACGCCCACGGGCACACCCACACCCACGCCCACTCCCACGGCAACGCCCACGGCCACGCCCACGGCCACGCCCACGGCCACGCCCACGCCCACGCCCACGCCCACGCCCACGGCCACGCCCACGCCATGCCCACGGCCACGCCCACGGCCACGCCCACGCCCACGGCCACGCCCACGGCCACGCCCACGCCCACGCCCACGCCCACGCCCACGTCCACGTCCATGCCCACGGCCACACCCACACCCACGCCCACTCCCACGGCAACGCCCACGGCCACGCCCACGGCCACGCCCACGGCCACGGCCACGCCCACGCCCACGTCTACGTCCACGGCCACGGCCAGGCCCACGGCCACGCCAACGGCCACACCTACGGCCACGCCCACGCGGCCACGCCCACGACAACGTCCAGGGCCACGCCCACGTCCACAGCCACGCCCACGTCCACGGCCACGCCCACGTCCACGTCCACGGCCACGGCCACGCCCACGCCCACGCCCACGCCCAAGTAACCTAACCTTACCCTAACCTAACCTTACCCTAACCTTACCCAACCTAACCTAACCTAACCTAACCTAACCTAACCTAACCTAACCTAACCTAACCTAACCTAACCTAACCTAACCTAACCTCCAAACTTTTCTTTGTTAATAAATATGATTATCTTAGTTGTTTGCATAAATATACCTATGAATAGAAAATAGATACGTGAAATCCCATCACGTATAGAGAAACAAAGCCTTGATTTGCCCATGACACTGAAAAAAAAACTAAATTTAAATAAAATGGAATAAAATAAAATAATAAACTTATATATATCAAAATTGAAAGAAATGTAATATCAACAATAAAGAATGTCAAAATGGGAGTAGACTACCTAGAATTTTAAGTACTTGCATTGTATCGAATCGTTGAATACAGGGGTTTACAAGTTTGGGGCGATTAAATTTCACACCGGTTAGTCGAAAGATATAAATATTTCTTCTTTTGTTGAAATAAATCTATTGGTGAAAAATGGTTTGTGAAGGCATTGAGGATTATAAGCAGGTACAATAGGTCCACGCCCACGTCCACGCCCACGGCCACACCCACACCCACACCCACGCCCACTCCCACGGCAACGCCCACGGCCACGCCCACGCCCACGCCCACGGCCACGCCCACGGCCACGCCCACGGCCACGCCCACGGCCACGCCCACGACCACGCCCACGGCCACGCCCACGGCCACGCCCACGGCCACACCCACGGCCACGCCCACGGCCACACCCACGGCCACGCCCACGGCCACGCCCACGGCCACAGCCACGTCCACGTCCACAGCCACGCCCACGGCCATAGCCACGCCCACGCCTACGTCCACGTCCACGTCCAAGTAACCTTACCTTACCCTAACCTTACCTAACCTAAATTAACCTAACCTAACCTAACCTAACCTAACCTAACCTAACCTAACCTAACCTAACCTAACCTAACCTAACCTAACCTAACCTAACCTAACCTAACCTAACCTAACCTAACCTAACCTAACCTAACCTAACCTAACCTAACCTAACCTAACCTAACCTAACCTAACCTAACCTAACCTAACCTAACCTCCAAACTTTTCTTTGTTAATAAATATGATTATCTTAGTTGTTTGCATAAATATACCTATGAATAGAAAATAGATACGTGAAATCCCATCACGTATAGAGAAACAAAGCCCTGATTTGCCCATGACACTGAAAAAAAAACTAAATTTAAATAAAATGGAATAAAATAAAATAATAAACTTATATATATCAAAATTGAAAGAAATGTAATATCAACAATAAAGAATGTCAAAATGGGAGTAGACTACCTAGAATTTTAAGTACTTGCATTGTATAGAATCGTTGAATACAGGCGTTTACAAGTTTGGGGCGATTAAATTTCACACCGGTTAGTCGAAAGATATAAATATTTCTTCTTTTGTTGAAATAAATCTATTGGTGAAAAATGGTTTGTGAAGGCATTGAGGATTATAAGCAGGTACAATAGGTCCACGCCCACGTCCACGCCCACGGCCACACCCACACCCACGCCCACTCCCACGGCAACGCCCACGGCCACGCCCACGGCCACGCCCACGGCCACGCCCACGCCCACGGCCACGCCCACGGCCACGCCCACGCCCACGCCTACGGCAACGCCCACGGCCACGCCCACGCCCACGCCCACGACCACGCCCACGGCCACGCCGACGGCCACGCCCACGGCCACACCCACGGCCACGCCCACGGCCACGCCCACGGCCACGCCCACGGCCACAGCCACGGCCACGTCCACAGCCACGCCCACGGCCATAGCCACGCCCACGCCTACGTCCACGTCCACGTCCAAGTAACCTTACCTTACCCTAACCTTACCTAACCTTACCTAACCTAACCTAACCTAACCTAACCTAACCTAACCTAACCTAACCTAACCTAACCTAACCTAACCTAACCTAACCTAACCTAACCTAACCTAACCTAACCTAACCTAACCTAACCTAACCTAACCTAACCTAACCTAACCTAACCTAACCTAACCTAACCTAACCTAACCTCCAAACTTTTCTTTGTTAATAAATATGATTATCTTAGTTGTTTGCATAAATATACCTATGAATAGAAAATAGATACGTGAAATCCCATCACGTATAGAGAAACAAAGCCTTGATTTGCCCATGACACTGAAAAAAAAACTAAATTTAAATAAAATGGAATAAAATAAAATAATAAACTTATATATATCAAAATTGAAAGAAATGTAATATCAACAATAAAGAATGTCAAAATGGGAGTAGACTACCTAGAATTTTAAGTACTTGCATTGTATAGAATCGTTGAATACAGGCGTTTACAAGTTTGGGGCGATTAAATTTCACACCGGTTAGTCGAAAGATATAAATATTTCTTCTTTTGTTGAAATAAATCTATTGGTGAAAAATGGTTAGCGAAGGCATTGAGGATTTTAAGCAGGTACAATAGGTCCACGCCCACGTCCACGCCCACGGCCACGCCCACACCCACGGCCACGCCCACACCCACGCCCACGCCCACGGCAACGCCCACGGCCACGCCCACGGCCACGCCCACGCCCACGGCCACGCCCACGGCCACGCCCACGGCCACGCCAACGGCCACGCCAACGTCAACGTCCAGGGCCACGCCCACGTCCACGGCCACGTCTACGTCTACGTCCACGTCTACGTCCACGTCTACGTCTACGTCCACGTCTACGTCCACGGCCACGTCCACGTCTACGTCCACGTCCACGTCTACGTCCACGGCCACGGCCAGGCCCACGGCCACGCCCACGGCCACACCTACGGCAACGCCCACGCGGCCACGCCCACGACAACGTCCAGGGCCACGCCCACGTCCACAGCCACGCCCACGTCCACGCCCACGTCCACGGCCACGCCCACGTCCACGTCCACGGCCACGGCCACGCCCACGCCCACGCCCACGCCCACGCCCAAGTAACCTAACCTTACCCTAACCTAACCTTACCCTAACCTTACCCAACCTAACCTAACCTAACCTAACCTAACCTAACCTAACCTAACCTAACCTAACCTAACCTAACCTAACCTAACCTAACCTAACCTAACCTAACCTAACCTAACCTAACCTAACCTAACCTAACCTAACCTAACCTAACCTAACCTAACCTCCAAACTTTTCTTTGTTAATAAATATGATTATCTTAGTTGTTTGCATAAATATACCTATGAATAGAAAATAGATACGTGAAATCCCATCACGTATAGAGAAACAAAGCCTTGATTTGCCCATGACACTGAAAAAAAAACTAAATTTAAATAAAATGGAATAAAATAAAATAATAAACTTATATATATCAAAATTGAAAGAAATGTAATATCAACAATAAAGAATGTCAAAATGGGAGTAGACTACCTAGAATTTTAAGTACTTGCATTGTATAGAATCGTTGAATACAGGCGTTTACAAGTTTGGGGCGATTAAATTTCACACCGGTTAGTCGAAAGATATAAATATTTCTTCTTTTGTTGAAATAAATCTATTGGTGAAAAATGGTTAGCGAAGGCATTGAGGATTTTAAGCAGGTACAATAGGTCCACGCCCACGTCCACGCCCACGGCCACGCCCACACCCACGGCCACGCCCACACCCACGCCCACGCCCACGGCAACGCCCACGGCCACGCCCACGGCCACGCCCACGCCCACGGCCACGCCCACGGCCACGCCCACGGCCACGCCAACGGCCACGCCAACGTCAACGTCCAGGGCCACGCCCACGTCCACGGCCACGTCTACGTCTACGTCCACGTCTACGTCCACGTCTACGTCTACGTCCACGTCTACGTCCACGGCCACGTCCACGTCTACGTCCACGTCCACGTCTACGTCCACGGCCACGGCCAGGCCCACGGCCACGCCCACGGCCACACCTACGGCAACGCCCACGCGGCCACGCCCACGACAACGTCCAGGGCCACGCCCACGTCCACAGCCACGCCCACGTCCACGCCCACGTCCACGGCCACGCCCACGTCCACGTCCACGGCCACGGCCACGCCCACGCCCACGCCCACGCCCACGCCCAAGTAACCTAACCTTACCCTAACCTAACCTTACCCTAACCTTACCCAACCTAACCTAACCTAACCTAACCTAACCTAACCTAACCTAACCTAACCTAACCTAACCTAACCTAACCTAACCTAACCTAACCTAACCTAACCTAACCTAACCTAACCTAACCTAACCTAACCTAACCTAACCTAACCTAACCTAACCTAACCTAACCTAACCTCCAAACTTTTCTTTGTTAATAAATATGATTATTTTAGTTGTTTGCATAAATATACCTATGAATAGAAAATAGATACGTGAAATCCCATCATGTATAGAGAAACAAAGCCTTGATTTGCCCATGACACTGAAAAAAAAACTAAATTTAAATAAAATGGAATAAAATAAAATAATAAACTTATATATATCAAAATTGAAAGAAATGTAATATCAACAATAAAGAATGTCAAAATGGGAGTAGACTACCTAGAATTTTAAGTACTTGCATTGTATAGAATCGTTGAATACAGGCGTTTACAAGTTTGGGGCGATTAAATTTCACACCGGTTAGTCGAAAGATATAAATATTTCTTCTTTTGTTGAAATAAATCTATTGGTGAAAAATGGTTTGTGAAGGCATTGAGGATTATAAGCAGGTACAATAGGTCCACGCCCACGTCCACGCCCACGGCCACACCCACACCCACACCCACGCCCACTCCCACGGCAACGCCCACGGCCACGCCCACGCCCACGCCCACGGCCACGCCCACGGCCACGCCCACGCCCACGCCCACGGCCACGCCCACGGCCACGCCCACGGCCACGCCCACGGCCACGCCCACGGCCACACCCACGGCCACGCCCACGGCCACACCCACGGCCACGCCCACGGCCACGCCCACGGCCACAGCCACGCCCACGTCCACAGCCACGCCCACGGCCATAGCCACGCCCACGCCTACGTCCACGTCCACGTCCAAGTAACCTTACCTTACCCTAACCTTACCTAACCTAAATTAACCTAACCTAACCTAACCTAACCTAACCTAACCTAACCTAACCTAACCTAACCTAACCTAACCTAACCTAACCTAACCTAACCTAACCTAACCTAACCTAACCTAACCTAACCTAACCTAACCTAACCTAACCTAACCTAACCTAACCTAACCTAACCTAACCTCCAAACTTTTCTTTGTTAATAAATATGATTATCTTAGTTGTTTGCATAAATATACCTATGAATAGAAAATAGATACGTGAAATCCCATCACGTATAGAGAAACAAAGCCCTGATTTGCCCATGACACTGAAAAAAAAACTAAATTTAAATAAAATGGAATAAAATAAAATAATAAACTTATATATATCAAAATTGAAAGAAATGTAATATCAACAATAAAGAATGTCAAAATGGGAGTAGACTACCTAGAATTTTAAGTACTTGCATTGTATAGAATCGTTGAATACAGGCGTTTACAAGTTTGGGGCGATTAAATTTCACACCGGTTAGTCGAAAGATATAAATATTTCTTCTTTTGTTGAAATAAATCTATTGGTGAAAAATGGTTAGCGAAGGCATTGAGGATTTTAAGCAGGTACAATAGGTCCACGCCCACGTCCACGCCCACGGCCACACCCACACCCACGCCCACTCCCACGGCAACGCCCACGGCCACGCCCACGGCCACGCCCACGGCCACGCCCACGCCCACGGCCACGCCCACGGCCACGCCCACGCCCACGCCTACGGCCACGCCCACGGCCACGCCCACGCCCACGACCACGCCCACGGCCACGCCGACGGCCACGCCCACGGCCACACCCACGGCCACGCCCACGGCCACGCCCACGGCCACGCCCACGGCCACAGCCACGGCCACGTCCACAGCCACGCCCACGGCCATAGCCACGCCCACGCCTACGTCCACGTCCACGTCCAAGTAACCTTACCTTACCCTAACCTTACCTAACCTTACCTAACCTAACCTAACCTAACCTAACCTAACCTAACCTAACCTAACCTAACCTAACCTAACCTAACCTAACCTAACCTAACCTAACCTAACCTAACCTAACCTAACCTAACCTAACCTAACCTAACCTAACCTAACCTAACCTAACCTAACCTAACCTAACCTAACCTAACCTAACCTAACCTAACCTAACCTAACCTAACCTAACCTAACCTCCAAACTTTTCTTTGTTAATAAATATGATTATCTTAGTTGTTTGCATAAATATACCTATGAATAGAAAATAGATACGTGAAATCCCATCACGTATAGAGAAACAAAGCCTTGATTTGCCCATGACACTGAAAATAAAACTAAATTTAAATAAAATGGAATAAAATAAAATAATAAACTTATATATATCAAAATTGAAAGAAATGTAATATCAACAATAAAGAATGTCAAAATGGGAGTAGACTACCTAGAATTTTAAGTACTTGCATTGTATAGAATCGTTGAATACAGGCGTTTACAAGTTTGGGGCGATTAAATTTCACACCGGTTAGTCGAAAGATATAAATATTTCTTCTTTTGTTGAAATAAATCTATTGGTGAAAAATGGTTAGCGAAGGCATTGAGGATTTTAAGCAGGTACAATAGGTCCACGCCCACGTCCACGCCCACGGCCACGCCCACACCCACGGCCACGCCCACACCCACGCCCACGCCCACGGCAACGCCCACGGCCACGCCCACGGCCACGCCCACTCCCACGGCAACGCCCACGGCCACGCCCACGGCCACGCCCACGGCCACGCCCACGCCCACGGCCACGCCCACGGCCACGCCCACGCCCACGCCTACGGCCACGCCCACGGCCACGCCCACGCCCACGACCACGCCCACGGCCACGCCGACGGCCACGCCCACGGCCACACCCACGGCCACGCCCACGGCCACGCCCACGGCCACGCCCACGGCCACAGCCACGGCCACGTCCACAGCCACGCCCACGGCCATAGCCACGCCCACGCCTACGTCCACGTCCACGTCCAAGTAACCTTACCTTACCCTAACCTTACCTAACCTTACCTAATCTAACCTAACCTAACCTAACCTAACCTAACCTAACCTAACCTAACCTAACCTAACCTAACCTAACCTAACCTAACCTAACCTAACCTAACCTAACCTAACCTAACCTAACCTAACCTAACCTAACCTAACCTAACCTAACCTAACCTAACCTAACCTAACCTAACCTAACCTAACCTAACCTAACCTAACCTAACCTAACCTCCAAACTTTTCTTTGTTAATAAATATGATTATCTTAGTTGTTTGCATAAATATACCTATGAATAGAAAATAGATACGTGAAATCCCATCACGTATAGAGAAACAAAGCCTTGATTTGCCCATGACACTGAAAAAAAAACTAAATTTAAATAAAATGGAATAAAATAAAATAATAAACTTATATATATCAAAATTGAAAGAAATGTAATATCAACAATAAAGAATGTCAAAATGGGAGTAGACTACCTAGAATTTTAAGTACTTGCATTGTATAGAATCGTTGAATACAGGCGTTTACAAGTTTGGGGCGATTAAATTTCACACCGGTTAGTCGAAAGATATAAATATTTCTTCTTTTGTTGAAATAAATCTATTGGTGAAAAATGGTTAGCGAAGGCATTGAGGATTTTAAGCAGGTACAATAGGTCCACGCCCACGTCCACGCCCACGGCCACGCCCACACCCACGGCCACGCCCACACCCACGCCCACGCCCACGGCAACGCCCACGGCCACGCCCACGGCCACGCCCACGCCCACGGCCACGCCCACGGCCACGCCCAAGGCCACGCCAACGGCCACGCCAACGTCAACGTCCAGGGCCACGCCCACGTCCACGGCCACGTCTACGTCTACGTCCACGTCTACGTCCACGTCTACGTCTACGTCCACGTCTACGTCCACGGCCACGTCCACGTCTACGTCCACGTCCACGTCTACGTCCACGGCCACGGCCAGGCCCACGGCCACGCCCACGGCCACACCTACGGCAACGCCCACGCGGCCACGCCCACGACAACGTCCAGGGCCACGCCCACGTCCACAGCCACGCCCACGTCCACGCCCACGTCCACGGCCACGCCCACGTCCACGTCCACGGCCACGGCCACGCCCACGCCCACGCCCACGCCCACGCCCAAGTAACCTAACCTTACCCTAACCTAACCTTACCCTAACCTTACCCAACCTAACCTAACCTAACCTAACCTAACCTAACCTAACCTAACCTAACCTAACCTAACCTAACCTAACCTAACCTAACCTAACCTAACCTAACCTAACCTAACCTAACCTAACCTAACCTAACCTAACCTAACCTAACCTAACCTAACCTAACCTAACCTAACCTCCAAACTTTTCTTTGTTAATAAATATGATTATTTTAGTTGTTTGCATAAATATACCTATGAATAGAAAATAGATACGTGAAATCCCATCATGTATAGAGAAACAAAGCCTTGATTTGCCCATGACACTGAAAAAAAAACTAAATTTAAATAAAATGGAATAAAATAAAATAATAAACTTATATATATCAAAATTGAAAGAAATGTAATATCAACAATAGAGAATGTCAAAATGGAAGTAGACTACCTAGAATTTTAAGTACTTGCATTGTATAGAATCGTTGAATACAGGGGTTTACAAGTTTGGGGCGATTAAATTTCACACCGGTTAGTCGAAAGATATAAATATTTCTTCTTTTGTTGAAATAAATCTATTGGTGAAAAATGGTTTGTGAAGGCATTGAGGATTATAAGCAGGTACAATAGGTCCACGCCCACGTCCACGCCCACGGCCACACCCACACCCACGCCCACTCCCACGGCAACGCCCACGGCCACGGCCACGCCCACGCCCACGGCCACGCCCACGGCCACGCCCACGCCCACGGCCACGCCCACGCCCACGCCCACGCCCACGGCCACGCCCACGCCACGCCCACGGCCAAGTAACCTAACCTTACCCTAACCTAACCTTACCCTAACCTTACCAAACCTAACCTAACCTAACCTAACCTAACCTAACCTAACCTAACCTAACCTCCAAACTTTTCTTTGTTAATAAATATGATTATCTTAGTTGTTTGCATAAATATACCTATGAATAGAAAATAGATACGTGAAATCCCATCACGTATAGAGAAACAAAGCCTTGATTTGCCCATGACACTGAAAAAAAAACTAAATTTAAATAAAATGGAATAAAATAAAATAATAAACTTATATATATCAAAATTGAAAGAAATGTAATATCAACAATAAAGAATGTCAAAATGGGAGTAGACTACCTAGAATTTTAAGTACTTGCATTGTATCGAATCGTTGAATACAGGGGTTTACAAGTTTGGGGCGATTAAATTTCACACCGGTTAGTCGAAAGATATAAATATTTCTTCTTTTGTTGAAATAAATCTATTGGTGAAAAATGGTTTGTGAAGACATTGAGGATTATAAGCAGGTACAATAGGTCCACGCCCACGTCCACGCCCACGGCCACACCCACACCCACACCCACGCCCACTCCCACGGCAACGCCCACGGCCACGCCCACGCCCACGCCCACGGCCACGCCCACGGCCACGCCCACGGCCACGCCCACGGCCACGCCCACGGCCACGCCCACGACCACGCCCACGGCCACGCCCACGGCCACGCCCACGGCCACACCCACGGCCACGCCCACGGCCACACCCACGGCCACGCCCACGGCCACGCCCACGGCCACAGCCACGCCCACGTCCACAGCCACGCCCACGGCCATAGCCACGCCCACGCCTACGTCCACGTCCACGTCCAAGTAACCTTACCTTACCCTAACCTTACCTAACCTAAATTAACCTAACCTAACCTAACCTAACCTAACCTAACCTAACCTAACCTAACCTAACCTAACCTAACCTAACCTAACCTAACCTAACCTAACCTAACCTAACCTAACCTAACCTAACCTAACCTAACCTAACCTAACCTAACCTAACCTCCAAACTTTTCTTTGTTAATAAATATGATTATCTTAGTTGTTTGCATAAATATACCTATGAATAGAAAATAGATACGTGAAATCCCATCACGTATAGAGAAACAAAGCCTTGATTTGCCCATGACACTGAAAAAGAAACTAAATTTAAATAAAATGGAATAAAATAAAATAATAAACTTATATATATCAAAATTGAAAGAAATGTAATATCAACAATAAAGAATGTCAAAATGGGAGTAGACTACCTAGAATTTTAAGTACTTGCATTGTGTAGAATCGTTGAATACAGGCGTTTACAAGTTTGGGGCGATTAAATTTCACACCGGTTAGTCGAAAGATATAAATATTTCTTCTTTTGTTGAAATAAATCTATTGGTGAAAAATGGTTTGTGAAGCCATTGAGGATTATAAGCAGGTACAATAGGTCCACGCCCAGGTCCACGCCCACGGCCACACCCACACCCACGCCCACTCCCACGGCAACGCCCACGGCCACGCCCACGGCCACGCCCACGGCCACGCCCACGCCCAAGGCCACGCCCACGCCCACGGCCACGCCCACGCCACGCCCACGCCCACGGCCACGCCCACGGCCACACCCACGCCCACTCCCACGGCAACGCCCACGGCCACGCCCACGGCCACGGCCACGCCCACGGCCACGCCCACGGCCACGCCCACGGCCACGCCCACGCCCACGCCCACGCCCACGTCCACGCCCACGGCCACACCCACACCCACGCCCACTCCCACGGCAACGCCCACGGCCACGCCCACGGCCACGCCCACGGCCACGGCCACGCCCACGCCCACGTCTACGTCCACGGCCATGGCCAGGCCCACGGCCACGCCCACGGCCACACCTACGGCCACGCCCACGCGGCCACGCCCACGACAACGTCCAGGGCCACGCCCACGTCCACAGCCACGCCCACGTCCACGGCCACGCCCACGTCCACGTCCACGGCCACGGCCACGCCCACGCCCACGCCCACGCCCAAGTAACCTAACCTAACCTTACCCTAACCTTACCCAACCTAACCTAACCTAACCTAACCTAACCTAACCTAACCTAACCTAACCTAACCTAACCTAACCTAACCTCCAAACTTTTCTTTGTTAATAAATATGATTATCTTAGTTGTTTGCATAAATATACCTATGAATAGAAAATAGATACGTGAAATCCCATCACGTATAGAGAAACAAAGCCTTGATTTGCCCATGACACTGAAAAAAAAACTTAATTTAAATAAAATGGAATAAAATAAAATAATAAACTTATATATATCAAAATTGAAAGAAATGTAATATCAACAATAAAGATTGTCAAAATGGGAGTAGACTACCTAGAATTTTAAGTACTTGCATTGTATCGAATCGTTGAATACAGGGGTTTACAAGTTTGGGGCGATTAAATTTCACACCGGTTAGTCGAAAGATATAAATATTTCTTCTTTTGTTGAAATAAATCTATTGGTGAAAAATGGTTTGTGAAGGCATTGAGGATTATAAGCAGGTACAATAGGTCCACGCCCACGTCCACGCCCACGGCCACACCCACACCCACACCCACGCTCACTCCCACGGCAACGCCCACGGCCACGCCCACGCCCACGCCCACGGCCACGCCCACGGCCACGCCCACGGCCACGCCCACGGCCACGCCCACGGCCACGCCCACGACCACGCCCACGGCCACGCCCACGGCCACGCCCACGGCCACACCCACGGCCACGCCCACGGCCACACCCTTGGCCACGCCCACGGCCACGCCCACGGCCACAGCCACGCCCACGTCCACAGCCACGCCCACGGCCATAGCCACGCCCACGCCTACGTCCACGTCCACGTCCAAGTAACCTTACCTTACCCTAACCTTACCTAACCTAAATTAACCTAACCTAACCTAACCTAACCTAACCTAACCTAACCTAACCTAACCTAACCTAACCTAACCTAACCTAACCTAACCTAACCTAACCTAACCTAACCTAACCTAACCTAACCTAACCTAACCTAACCTAACCTAACCTAACCTAACCTAACCTAACCTAACCTAACCTAACCTAACCTCCAAACTTTTCTTTGTTAATAAATATGATTATCTTAGTTGTTTGCATAAATATACCTATGAATAGAAAATAGATACGTGAAATCCCATAACGTATAGAGAAACAAAGCCTTGATTTGCCCATGACACTGAAAAAAAAACTAAATTTAAATAAAATGGAATAAAATAAAATAATAAACTTATATATATCAAAATTGAAAGAAATGTAATATCAACAATAAAGAATGTCAAAATGGGAGTAGACTACCTAGAATTTTAAGTACTTGCATTGTATAGAATCGTTGAATACAGGCGTTTACAAGTTAGGGGCGATTAAATTTCACACCGGTTAGTCGAAAGATATAAATATTTCTTCTTTTGTTGAAATAAATCTATTGGTGAAAAATGGTTTGCGAAGGCATTGAGGATTTTAAGCAGGTACAATAGGTCCACGCCCACGTCCACGCCCACGGCCACGCCCACACCCACGGCCACGCCCACACCCACGCCCACGCCCACGGCAACGCCCACGGCCACGCCCACGGCCACGCCCACGCCCACGGCCACGCCCACGGCCACGCCCACGGCCACGCCAACGGCCACGCCAACGTCAACGTCCAGGGCCACGCCCACGTCCACGGCCACGTCTACGTCTACGTCCACGTCTACGTCCACGTCTACGTCTACGTCCACGTCTACGTCCACGGCCACGTCCACGTCTACGTCCACGTCCACGTCTACGTCCACGGCCACGGCCAGGCCCACGGCCACGCCCACGGCCACACCTACGGCCACGCCCACGCGGCCACGCCCACGACAACGTCCAGGGCCACGCCCACGTCCACAGCCACGCCCACGTCCACGCCCACGTCCACGGCCACGCCCACGTCCACGTCCACGGCCACGGCCACGCCCACGCCCACGCCCACGCCCACGCCCAAGTAACCTAACCTTACCCTAACCTAACCTTACCCTAACCTAACCTTACCCTAACATTACCCAACCTAACCTAACCTAACCTAACCTAACCTAACCTAACCTAACCTAACCTAACCTAACCTAACCTAACCTAACCTAACCTAACCTAACCTAACCTAACCTAACCTAACCTAACCTAACCTCCAAACTTTTCTTTGTTAATAAATATGATTATCTTAGTTGTTTGCATAAATATACCTATGAATAGAAAATAGATACGTGAAATCCCATCACGTATAGAGAAACAAAGCCTTGATTTGCCCATGACACTGAAAAAAAAACTAAATTTAAATAAAATGGAATAAAATAAAATAATAAACTTATATATATCAAAATTGAAAGAAATGTTATATCAACAATAAAGAATGTCAAAATGGGAGTAGACTACCTAGAATTTTAAGTACTTGCATTGTATAGAATCGTTGAATACAGGGGTTTACAAGTTTGGGGCGATTAAATTTCACACCGGTTAGTCGAAAGATATAAATATTTCTTCTTTTGTTGAAATAAATCTATTGGTGAAAAATGGTTTGCGAAGGCATTGAGGATTTTAAGCAGGTACAATAGGTCCACGCCCACGTCCACGCCCACGGCCACGCCCACACCCACGCCCACGGCAACGCCCACGGCCACGCCCACGGCCACGCCCACGTCCACGTCTACGTCCACGGCCACGTCCAGATCTACGTCCACGTCTACGTCCACGGCCACGGCCAGGCCCACGGCCACGCCCACACCCACGCCCACGCCCACGTCCATAGCACCGCCCACGTCCACGGCCACGCACACGCCCACGCCCACGCCCACGGCCACGTCCACGGCCATAGCCACGTCCACGCCCACGCCTACGTCCACGTTCACGTCCACGGCCATAGCCACGTCCACGCCCACGCCTACGTCCACGCCCACGCCCACGGCCACGTCCACGCCAAAGGCAACGCCCAAGGCCACGCCCACTTCAACGTCCACGTCCACGGCCACGCTCATGCCCACGTCCACGCCCACGTCCACGTCTACGTCCACGGCCACGTCCAGGTCCACGTCCACGTCTATGTCCACGGCCACGGCCAGGCCCACGGCCACGCCCACACCCACGCCCACGCCCACGGCCACGCCAACGGCCACACCTACGGCCACGCCAACGGCCACGCCCACGGCCACGCCCACGGCCAAGCCCACGGCCAAGCCCACGTCAACGTCTACGTCCACGTCCACGGCCACGCCCACGTCTACGGCCACGCCCACGGCCACGCCCAAGGCCACGCCCACGTCCACAGCCAAGCCCACGTCCACGGCCACGCCCACGCCCACACCCACACCCACGCCCACTCCCACGGCAACGCCCACGGCCACGCCCACGGCCACGCCCACGGCCACGCCCACGGCCACGCCCACGGCAACGCCCACGCCCACGGCCACGCCCACGCCCACGCCCACGGCCACGCAAACGCCCACGGCCACGCCCACGGCCACGCCCACGCCCACGGCCACGCCCACGTCCACGGCCACGCCCACGTCCACGTCCACGGCCACGGCCACGCCCACGCCCACGCCCACGCCCAAGTAACCTAACCTTACCCTAACCTAACCTTACCCTAACCTTACCCAACCTAACCTAACCTAACCTAACCTAACCTAACCTAACCTAACCTAACCTAACCTAACCTAACCTAACCTAACCTAACCTAACCTAACCTAACCTAACCTAACCTAACCTAACCTAACCTAACCTAACCTAACCTAACCTCCAAACTTTTCTTTGTTAATAAATATGATTATCTTAGTTGTTTGCATAAATAATCCTATGAATAGAAAATAGATACGTGAAATCCCATCACGTATAGAGAAACAAAGCCTTGATTTGCCCATGACACTGAAAAAAAAACTAAATTTAAATAAAATGGAATAAAATAAAATAATAAACTTATATATATCAAAATTGAAAGAAATGTAATATCAACAATAAAGAATGTCAAAATGGGAGTAGACTACCTAGAATTTTAAGTACTTGCATTGTATAGAATCGTTGAATACAGGGGTTTACAAGTTTGGGGCGATTAAATTTCACACCGGCCACGCCCACGCCCACGGCCACGCCCACGCCACGCCCACGCCCACGGCCACGCCCACGGCCACGCCCACGGCCACGCCCACGCCCACGGCCACGCCCACGCCCACGCCCACGCCCACGCCCACGCCCACGCCCACGCCCACGCCCACGGCAACGCCCACGGCCACGCCCACGGCCACGCCCACGCCCACACCCACGCCCACGGCCACGCCCACGCCCACACCCACGCCCACGCCCAATGCAACGCCCACGGCCACGCCCACGCCCACGGCCACACCCACGGCCACGCCCACGTTCACGCCCACGGCCACGCCCACGGCCACGGCCACGCCCACGTCCACGGCCACGCACACGCCCACGCCCACGGCCAGGCCCACGGCCACGCCCACACCCACGCCCACGCCCACGGCCACGCCCACGGCCACACCCACGGCCACGCCAACGGCCACGCCCACGGCCACGCCCACGGCCAGGCCCACGGCCAAGCCCACGTCAACGTCTACGTCCACGTCCACGGCCACGCCCACGTCTACGGCCACGCCCACGGCCACGCCCAAGGCCACGCCCACGTCAACGTCCAGGGCCACGCCCACGTCCACAGCCAAGCCCACGTCCACGGCCACGCCCACGCCCACGCCCACGCCCACGGCCACGTCCACGCCAAAGGCAACGCCCAAGGCCACGCCCACTTCAACGTCCACGGCCACGCTCACGTCCACGTCTACGTCCACGGCCACGGCCAGGCCCACGGCCACGCCCACACCCACGCCCACGCCCACGGCCACGCCCACGGCCACACCCACGGCCACGCCAACGGCCACGCCCACGGCCACGCCCACGGCCAAGCCCACGGCCAAGCCCACGTCAACGTCTACGTCCACGTCCACGGCCACGCCCACGTCTACGGCCACTCCCACGGCCACAGCCACGCCCACGTCCACGGCCACGCCCACGTCCACGTCCACGGCCACGGCCACGCCCACGCCCACGCCCACGCCCACGCCCAAGTAACCTAACCTTACCCTAACCTAACCTTACCCTAACCTTACCCAACCTAACCTAACCTAACCTAACCTAACCTAACCTAACCTAACCTAACCTAACCTAACCTAACCTAACCTAACCTAACCTAACCTAACCTAACCTAACCTAACCTCCAAACTTTTCTTTGTTAATAAATATGATTATTTTAGTTGTTTGCATAAATATACCTATGAATAGAAAATAGATACGTGAAATCCCATCATGTATAGAGAAACAAAGCCTTGATTTGCCCATGACACTGAAAAAAAAACTAAATTTAAATAAAATGGAATAAAATAAAATAATAAACTTATATATATCAAAATTGAAAGAAATGTAATATCAACAATAAAGAATGTCAAAATGGAAGTAGACTACCTAGAATTTTAAGTACTTGCATTGTATAGAATCGTTGAATACAGGGGTTTACAAGTTTGGGGCGATTAAATTTCACACCGGTTAGTCGAAAGATATAAATATTTCTTCTTTTGTTGAAATAAATCTATTGGTGAAAAATGGTTTGTGAAGGCATTGAGGATTATAAGCAGGTACAATAGGTCCACGCCCACGTCCACGCCCACGGCCACACCCACACCCACGCCCACTCCCACGGAAACGCCCACGGCAACGCCCACGGCCACGCCCACGGCCACGCCCACGGCCACGCCCACGGCCACGCCCACGCCCACGGCCACGCCCACGGCCACGCCCACACCCACGCCCACGCCCACGTCCACGCCCACGGCCACACCCACACCCACGCCCACTCCCACGGCAACGCCCACGGCCACGCCCACGGCCACAGCCACGCCCACGTCCACGGCCACGCCCACGTCCACGTCCACGGCCACGTCCACGCCCACGCCCACGCCCACGCCCAAGTAACCTAACCTTACCCTAACCTAACCTTACCCTAACCTTACCCAACCTAACCTAACCTAACCTAACCTAACCTAACCTAACCTAACCTAACCTAACCTAACCTAACCTAACCTAACCTAACCTAACCTAACCTAACCTAACCTCCAAACTTTTCTTTGTTAATAAATATGATTATCTTAGTTGTTTGCATAAATATACCTATGAATAGAAAATAGATACGTGAAATCCCATAACGTATAGAGAAACAAAGCCTTGATTTGCCCATGACACTGAAAAAAAAACTAAATTTAAATAAAATGGAATAAAATAAAATAATAAACTTATATATATCAAAATTGAAAGAAATGTAATATCAACAATAAAGAATGTCAAAATGGGAGTAGACTACCTAGAATTTTAAGTACTTGCATTGTATAGAATCGTTGAATACAGGCGTTTACAAGTTTGGGGCGATTAAATTTCACACCGGATAGTCGAAAGATATAAATATTTCTTCTTTTGTTGAAATAAATCTATTGGTGAAAAATGGTTTGCGAAGGCATTGAGGATTTTAAGCAGGTACAATAGGTCCACGCCCACGTCCACGCCCACGGCCACGCCCACACCCACGCCCACGCCCACGGCAACGCCCACGGCCACGCCCACGGCCACGCCCACGCCCACGGCCACGCCCACGGCCACGCCCACGGCCACGCCCACGGCCACGCCCACGGCCACGCCCACGTCAACGTCTACGTCCATGTCCACGGCCACGCCCACGTCTACGGCCACGCCCACGGCCACGCCCACGGCCACGCCCACGGCCACGCCCACGACCACGCCCACGGCCACGCCCACGGCCACGCCCACACCCACACCCACTCCCACGGCAACGCCCACGGCCACGCCCACGGCCACGGCCACGCCCACGCCCACGCCCACGCCCACGCCCACGCCCACGCCCACGGCCACGCCCACGCCCACGGCCACGCCCACGTCCACGCCCACGGCCACGCCCACGGCCACGCCCACGGCCACGCCCACGACCACTCCCACGGCAACGCCCACGGCCACGCCCACGGCCACGGCCACGCCTACGCCCACGCCACGCCCACGGCCACGCCCACGGCCACGCCCACGGCCACGCCCACGGCCACGCCCACGGCCACGCCCACGGCCACGCCCACGGCCACGCCCACGACCACGCCCACGGCCACGCCCACGGCCACGCCCACGGCCACACCCACGGCCACGCCCACGGCCACGCCCATGGCCACAGCCACGCCCACGTCCACAGCCACGCCCACGTCCACAGCCACGCCCACGGCCATAGCCACGCCCACGCCTACGTCCACGTCCACGTCCAAGTAACCTTACCTTACCCTAACCTTACCTAACCTAACCTAACCTAACCTAACCTAACCTAACCTAACCTAACCTAACCTAACCTAACCTAACCTAACCTAACCTCCAAACTTTTCTTTGTTAATAAATATGATTATCTTAGTTGTTTGCATAAATATACCTATGAATAGAAAATAGATACGTGAAATCCCATCACGTATAGAGAAACAAAGCCTTGATTTGCCCATGACACTGAAAAAAAAACTAAATTTAAATAAAATGGAATAAAATAAAATAATAAACTTATATATATCAAAATTGAAAGAAATGTAATATCAACAATAAAGAATGTCAAAATGGGAGTAGACTACCTAGAATTTTAAGTACTTGCATTGTATAGAATCGTTGAATACAGGCGTTCACAAGTTTGGGGCGATTAAATTTCACACCGGATAGTCGAAAGATATAAATATTTCTTCTTTTGTTTAAATAAATCTATTGGTGAAAAATGGTTTGTGAAGGCATTGAGGATTATAAGCAGGTACAATAGGTCCACGCCCACGTCCACGCCCACGGCCACACCCACACCCACGCCCACTCCCACGGCAACGCCCACGGCCACGCCCACGGCCACAGCCACGCCCACGTCCACAGCCACGCCCACGGCCATAGCCACGCCCACGCCTACGTCCACGTCCACGTCCAAGTAACCTTACCTTACCCTAACCTTACCTAACCTAACCTAACCTAACCTAACCTAACCTAACCTAACCTAACCTAACCTAACCTAACCTAACCTAACCTAACCTAACCTAACCTAACCTAACCTAACCTAACCTAACCTAACCTAACCTAACCTAACCTAACCTAACCTAACCTAACCTAACCTAACCTAACCTAACCTAACCTAACCTAACCTAACCTAACCTAACCTAACCTAACCTTACCTAACCTAACCTAACCTAACCTAACCTAACCTAACCTAACCTAACCTAACCTCAAAACTTTTCTTTGTTAATAAATATGATTATCTTAGTTGTTTGCATAAATATACCTATGAATAGAAAATAGATACGTGAAATCCCATCACGTATCGAGAAACAAAGCCTTGATTTGCCCATGACACTGAAAAAAAAACTAAATTTAAATAAAATGGAATAAAATTAAATAATAAACTTATATATATCAAAATTGAAAGAAATGTAATATCAACAATAAAGAATGTCAAAATGGGAGTAGACTACCTAGAATTTTAAGTACTTGCATTGTATAGAATCGTTGAATACAGGCGTTTACAAGTTTGGGGCGATTAAATTTCACACCGGTTAGTCGAAAGATATAAATATTTCTTCTTTTGTTGAAATAAATCTATTGGTGAAAAATGGTTTGCGAAGGCATTGAGGATTTTAAGCAGGTACAATAGGTCCACGCCCACGTCCACGCCCACGGCCACGCCCGCACCCACGGCCACGCCCACACCCACGCCCACGCCCACGGCAACGCCCACGGCCACGCCCACGGCCACGCCCACGCCCACGGCCACGCCCACGGCCACGCCCACGGCCACGCCAACGGCCACGCCAACGTCAACGTCCAGGGCCACGCCCACGTCCACGGCCACGTCTACGTCTACGTCCACGTCTACGTCCACGTCTACGTCTACGTCCACGTCTACGTCCACGGCCACGTCCACGTCTACGTCCACGTCCACGTCTACGTCCACGGCCACGGCCAGGCCCACGGCCACGCCCACGGCCACACCTACGGCCACGCC